>SNQJ01S0000482.1:197614-220713 GCA_010110895.2 Picea sitchensis | reverse complement strand
GAGGCTGAGTATATGGCAGCTAGTCAGGCTAGTTGTGAGGCCCTTTGGCTTCGCAAGATGTTGGTTGGATTGTTCGGTGTGCAGTTGAGGCCTACGGTGATTTACTGTGATAATCAGAGTTGCATTAAACTCTCGGAGAATCCATTTTTTCATGACCGGTCTAAGCATATCGAGATTCAATATCACTTCATCTGTGATTATGTTCAGAGAGGAGCTGTGGAGCTATAGTACATATCTATAGAGGAGCAGGTTGCAGACATACTCACCAAGGCATTGGGCAGAGGCAAGTTTGTATTTTTCAGGGACAAGCTTGGAGCGGTGAGTAACACTTTCCTCGATATGAGGGAGTGTTAAATTTTTAATTAAATAAAGTACCAAGGCAAGTGTTTCTCTTCCCTAGGCGCCTAAGAGGGAGAAAGTGCCTATTGTGGGTCCTAGTCATTTAATTTGTGAGATGCAAATTAAAAGGTGACTTTATGACTAAAGTGAGGGTGAGTGAAGAGACACCAAATCTCAGCCACCCATCTAATCTAATCTCAATCATTAGATTAGAAAACCCCTCACCTTCCCTCATGAGGTCGACTAGGGCAAGAGGGCGCACCCATTCTTGGCTAGTTCAATTTTTCTTGTTGAGAGAACAAGAGAGAGCAAGAGAGAGGTCGAGTTGAAGAAAAGAGACAGCATTTGCTGAAGGAGAGCACACATCCCAAGGCAAAGAACAGGCACGGTTTTCAAGGCAGCAACCAACAAGGAAGAACAGGCCGTACCATACGGATTTGTGGAGGCCGTACAACATTTAATGTGCACAAAAATCGAGGAGGACAACAACTGCAATTTTTGAGAGTATTGGCATGCTTTCCAAGGTTGCCGTACAACATTTATTGGCACAAAAATCGAGGTAATTGCTGCAATTAATTTCTGAGTGTATTTTCGTACAGTTCGTACAGTTTGGCACGAATTTTGAGGGCTGTAGAACACGGTTTTCAAGGAGCTGTTCATGCTGGGTTTTCTGTACAGTCTTAACAGAGTTTTGGCACGAATTTCGAGACAGTCCGTACAACATTAATCGCTGGGACAGTCGTACAATTGTACGGATTTCTGGGACAAAAATCGAGGAGCATTTTCCAGGACTGTTCAGAAGGATATTTGCAAAAGAAAGTTCAGATAAGTTTGTGTAAATTTCTGAAGATGAATATGCTGTAAAAGAAATTTCTCAGAAGCTCATAAATAATAAAAAGCCCTCTCTCACTGGTTTTCCCCTTGTGGGTTTTTCCAGGGTCGAAGTTAGACCGAAAATTCTTGTGTCTAAATTTTCCGAGTTTTGCATACTGATGATATTTTATTTCTGCGTTTAAAACGATGTTCAGAATCCTCATGTTTTGGTTCTGAAGTTTATTTTCTGTTAAGTTTTTATATGCTGAAAACAGTGCTGAAACTGTGTTGAAACATATGCTGAAACATTGCTGAAACAGTGCTGAAACATATGCTGAAACATAGCTGAAACAGGGTTTGGGCATTTAACTTTGGCTGAAAAATCAGCGAGACTGAAACTGGGTTGGGGTCAGAAAAATTAACAGCATGCACCCTTAGAGAGTCGGGAGGGATCAACTCCAGACAGATCCAGAACAGGTTGCCACCCGTCCGTCAGACCACCCCTCAGTTTCAGATGAACTATCAAAGTTATATCCAGAGTTTCTTTATTTCGGCCTCAGATGCTAGGAGTATCCCTTGCTCCTACATCCCCCTCCCAGGATCATACTAACGAACCCCAGACTCCGACAGTACGCCAATGCCCAGTTCGCCCCCCTCGCCCTCGACCATTCGATTCGAGAGACCTTGATAACCTCATCGTCAGACCTTTCTCTCACTCTCTCTCTCTCTTGACAGTGTTTTTGAGTTGGGCATATTCACTTATTTTTTGGATCACCTTACTGTTGTCATGGTTATATACTTTTTGAGACTACTTAGCTAGATTTCTTTTTTTATGTTATTTTTAACATTTTCTAGGAGTTGCGTTTGCACTCCCACATTGTACTCATACTTGTAGTAGTTCTCAGTGTTGATATTATGGTAGCTGCGGGAGGTATTAACCTCCATGTATAACCTCTGACCAGATTAGAATGTTTCGAAAGCTAGAGAAACCCTAAACAGGTGTATACAAACCCTAGAAGACATGTCGACTCAATAAAAGAATTAATATTTAAGTATTGGCCTCTAAAAGGAGAAGTCGGCCTGGACAGGAGACAAAGAACACTATAAATAGAGGGCGCTTGAGCTCATTTGGTCATCCACACTCACAACTCACACATCCAAGTGGTGCGCAAGTTTGGAGAGGGAGTGCAACTGCAGCTACGACAACGGGGATTTTTGGTATTCGGTTATGGTTTGGATTTTCTGCCTTGGTTATGGTTTGGATTCTCTGCTTGGTACACTAGCTTTGGAGAAAAGTATGCTACCTTGGTTGGCTATTAGTTCTAGGGTTGGCTTCCAGAATTATTCTATCCGTCAAGGTTATGGTGCTCGGGGTGGCTGCGCGCCTATGGTTGGGTGACAATATTGCTATATTGTCTATGGAAAAACGAGCACATCTCTTTTATTCTAACAGGTTGTGGGCGCACACTATCTTCAGACAGTCTAACCATTGGAAGATAGATTAGGAAGTTATTTGTTAAGCTCATTGTGGCACCAATTATAGTTGCAGCTAGGTTTTTTGATTATGCAGCTGCAACAAACCCTAACCTTTGTGTTCGGGCACTTATGATGAAATGTTTGACCTAATTCCTTGACATCCTAGTGTGCCCTAGCCTAGCGCACCTCTTGGTACTCTCAGCTAGCAAAAGTGTTAGGTTTAAATTTTTGGTCAAAGTCAAAGTCAAAGGTTGATTGGTCAAGGTCAAAGGTTGACTGGTTAAAGTCAAGTCAAAGGTTGACTTTTGGTCAAGTTGATTTTGTGGTCAAAATTGAAATTTTAGAGTTTCTAGCTTGTTCTAATCATTGAATCTTCTGATTGAGTTTCTATTTTCTGCTTGATGGTATCTAGTTTTAGATTGGAAGACAAGCTGGACGATGCTACAAGACTCCAAAGGTATGCACTTGTATATGCTATCCAAGTTATATTATCTAGCAAAACATGAGTGTGTTTGCAGGGAAAGTACTAGATGTTAAAAATAATTAAAAAGTACCTAGGCAAGTGTTTCTCATCACCTAGGTGCCTAGGGGGTGGGAAAATGCGTAATGTGGACCCTAGTCATTTAATTCATAAGATATGAATTAAAAGTGACTTTATGACTTAAGTGAAAAAGGGTGAGTGAATAGACATTAAATTTTGGCCACTCATCTAATTCAATCTCCACCATTGGATTAAGAAACTCTTCACCTTCCCTCAATGAGTCGATTAGGGTAAGGAGGCACACCACCATTCTCATTCTTCATGTGTTTTGCAGATAGAAAGAGAACAAGAGAGAGTCGAGCTAGAGAAGGAGAGAAGGTTGCTGGTAAGGGCACGAATACGAAGGCAATATTACAACACGTAGATCGAGGAGAAGGTATAGCAGAATCTGGGTTGTACTGTACGGATTTCATGAGACCGTACTGTTGTTTTCTGGCACAGTTTTTGAGGAGGAGGAGCAACATTTATTTTTGAAGTGTTGGCACACATTTGGAGGCTACCTTTTTGTACTTTCTGTATCAGAACTGAAGCTGACTGTTCTGGCATGAATTCCAAGGATTCTATACATCCATTTGCACAAAAATCGAGGAGCAGGCCTATAGCTTTTGTTCAGGAAATTCTTGCACGAATTTTGAGAAGCATTTCTCAGATTTTGAGGAAGGGTTGATGGCTCGGTTGTGAGATAAGTTAGAATTTATTTTTCTGAAATGACTGCAGTAAATTTTTTCTTTCTCAGAGCTTGGAAATAATAAAAAGCCCCTCTCTCACTGGTGTTCCGCTTGTGGGTTTTTCCAGGGTCAAAGTTAGACCAAAATCTCTGTGCATAAATTTCTGAGTTATTGTTTTGCTGATTATTATTTATTTCTGCATTGATTGTTGTTCAAAATCCTCATGTTTCATTTATGAGAATTGTTTATATGTTGAGAAATTGTTGCTGTCATAAAACTGGGTTTTTTGGGGCATTAAACTATTATTAGTCTCAGTGAGACTTGAAACTGGGTGGGGTCTGAAATTTACACGGTATCAGAGCTGAGTTAAGAGAAATGCATAATTAAATCAGCCATATAGAGAGAAGGACATAAGTTACTTCACTGGATAGAATTTTAAAACGTTTTTTTTCAGCTAAGAAGGGTCAATGGCTACAGGTTTAAGAGTTGAGGACAAACTTGATGGGGCAGTGAATTTTGGTGCTTGGAAGAAGAGAATGATTTTACTTCTGTAGGAGAGTGAGTTGTGGGACATTGTTGAGAACTCTACAACAAACCCAGTAATAGTGTCTACAGATGCTACACTTCTGACAACCTATACCAAGAAGAGTATCAAGGCTAAAAGAATCATCCTTGATGCCTTCAAGGACCATTTGATTCTGCATGTGACAGGGAAGACAAATGCCTATGAGATGTGGGAGTCCTTGATGAAGTTGTATCAAAGTACAAATGAGAATCGGAAGATGGTTTTGAGAGAGAAACTGAAGAGCATTAGAATGACCAAGGCTGAAAATGTGGTCACATATCTTACCAGGTTGACATAGGTGAGAGAAGAACTTGGTACTGTTGGGGAGGCCATTGTCGATAGTGAACTTGTGAGGATAGCATTGAATGGGGTGACCAAACAATGGGATGTCTTTGTTGAGGGCATTGTGGCAAGGGAGAATTTTCCCAAGTGGGACCGTCTTTGGGATGACTTTGTTCAGGAGGAAACTCAAAGAGGGTATGTGCATGGCAGTTCATCCATTGGTGATGATGAGGAGAATGTGGCTCTTGCTGCTAACAACAAGAAGAAGTTCAAGAAGGGTTCCAAGGGAGGGAACATGCCGCAGGGTGAAGGCAAGAAGGACATGAGCAAAGTCAAGTGCTTTGCATGTCACAAGGTTGGGCACTATATGCGGGACAATGTCCTAATAAGAAGAAGAAACAAAAAACAACTTCAACAGATGTGGAGGCGTTTTCCACCAGGTTCGAGAAGGATTTTTCTTTAGTGGTGTGTCTTTCCACTAGAGCCACACATTGTAGTGTTTGGTATATTGATAGTGGTGCCTCCTGCCATATGACAGGTGTTCGTGAGCATTTGACAGATCTTACACTGATTGGTGATCTTGAGGTAGTGCTTGGAGATGACCGGGTGGTCAAGGTAGTTGGTAGTGGGACAATATCATTTCAGAGGGAGTCTCAACCTCCTATGTTGTTGAGAGATATCCTATATGTTCATGGCTTGAAGAAGAACTTGACTTCAGTTTCTACTATTGAGGAGAGGGAATATGAGGTGTTGTTCCGTGATGGACATGTGCTCCTATTTCCCAAGGGGTCCAGTATCATTTCGGCCAAAGTGATTGGGACTCGACATGAGAAGTTGTACAAGCTCATGTATCAACCAACTAATGCATTGTATCATACTACCAACAACAATGATCTTTGTGAGCTATGGCAAAGGAGGATGGCTCATTTGCATCATGGGGCTCTGAGGATACCGAGGGAGATTGTGATTGGAGTTCCAGAGTTCAGTATAGAGCACCAAGAGTTGTGCAAGGGGTGTGCTTTGGGAAAGTACACCAAGAATGCTTTTCCAAGCAGTGACAACAGAACAACAGGTATACTTGATCTGATTCATTCTGATGTATGTGGTCCTATGTCTTCTGCATCTTTGAGTGGTTGTTTGTGTTATGTCATATTCATTGATGGCTTCTCTTGAAAGTCTTGGATTTTCTTCATGAAGACCAAAGGACAGGTCTTCAATCGGTTCCAAGAATTCAAAGCTCTTGTGGAGAATTAGACTGGGAGGAAAATCATAGTATCGAGGATAGATAATGGGGGTTTGTATACCTCCAAGGAGTTTAATGACTTCTGTGTAGGAGAGGGCATCAAGAGGGAGTTGACTGTTCCTTACAACCCACAGCGGAATGGGGTTGCTGAGAGGAAGAACATGGCCATAGTTGGGACTGCGAGAGCCACGTTGCATGATCAGGGGCTGCCACTCTTTCTTTGGGCTGGGGCATGTTACACTGTAATTTATCTGCAGAATAGGAGTCCACACAGAGCATCGGGGGATAAGACTCCTGAGGAGGATTTCTCTAGGAAGAAGCCTGAGGTTAGGCACTTTAGGATTTTTGTGTGCCTTACATTTTCGCATGTCCCTTCTGAGAAGAGGACAAAGCTAGAGCCCACGACAGAAAAAGGGGGATTTTGTTGGGTATAGCGAGACTTCAAAGGATTTTCGCATATACATCTCTTCCTTGAGGAAGACAGTTGTGCGAAGGGATGTGAGATTTGAGGAGGATAGAGCCTTTAGGAAGTCACGAGGGACTGAGAAGGCTAAGCAGTCAACACCTCAAATTCAGGTGAGCCCACAACATACTTTAGTGATAGAGAGTTTGAGACCACCAATTTCGGTGTCGACTAGTCCATAGGTCATAGGGCCACATATGACAGGATCACAGGTTACTGGTCCTCAGATTTCAGGATCTTATGCTCTAGATTCTACTTCAGATTCACAGTCTTCAGGTGATGGGGTTGAGCAGGTAGAGTCCCCTCCACGGGATACTACTTCAGAGAGGAGAAAGCCTAAGTGGCTTCAGGACACTTTGAAGGAGGCACAGGGATCTGTGGGGAATCCTAGACAGGCTGTGAGGGAGAGTAAACCTCCTGAGAGATTTTGCAGCTATCTTGTGATGGTGAGCAACATCTGGGTGTCTGAGCCTTCCACTTTTGAGGACGTTGCTGGCAGACAGGTTTGGAGAGATGCCATGATGGAAGAGTACAATTCCATCATGAAGAATGATGTTTGGGAGGTTGTTCCTAGACCTGAGGGGAAGTCAGTGGTGACTTCTAGGTGGCTCTACAAACTCAAATATGCTGTAGATGGCAGCATTGAGAAGTACAAAGCTCATTTTGTGGCTCGGGGGTTCTCATAAGTTGAGGGAGTTGATTATGATGAGACCTTCGCTCTGGTTGCTAGATATACCTCAATCAGGGTAGTGATCTCTATTGCAGCAGAGATGGGTTGGAAGATCCATCAGATGGATGTGAAGACCGCATTTCTGAATGGTCTCATACAAGAGGAGGTGTACATTAAGCAACCATTGGGCTTTGAGGTGCATGGGAGAGAGTCTCATGTGTGCAGACTGAAGAAGGCATTGTATGGGCTGAAACAAGCTCCCAAAGCTTTGTATTCTAGGATTGATGTGTACTTGCAGCAGTTGGGTTTCGAGAAGAGTGAGGCAGATCCGAACCTGTACTTCATTGTGGTTAGAGAGGATCCTCTCATACTCTTGCTATATGTTGATGATCTTTTCATTACAGTGGTTGAGAGACTCATTACTACCTGCAAGGAGAGCCTTGCTACAGAGTTTGAGATGAAAGACATTGGACTGATGCATTATTTTTTGGAGTTGGAGGTTTGGCAAGAGCCTGGACACATCTTTGTGGGACAGGGGAAGTATGCTTTTGACATTTTGAGGAGATTCCAGATGGAGGATTGTAGGCCCATGTCCACACCCATGATTACCAATTGGAAGAAGCTTAATGCTTCTGAGTCACAGTTGGTTGATCCCACATTATATCATGAGTTGATCGGTTCGTTGATGTATTTGGTCAACACCGGACTAGATATTTGTTTTGTTGTCAACACTCTTAGTTAGTTTATGGTGGAGCCTAGGAGAGTGCATTGGGGGCAACAAAACATGTTCTCACTTACCTTTGTGGTACAGTGGATTATGGCCTGGAGTATCTGAGAGGGGATGGAGTTCGATTGGTGGGCTATACTGATTCAGATTGGGAAGGATGTGTCAGTGACAGGAAGAGTACTTCACGATGCTGTTTTGGATTGGGCTCAACAGTGGTGTCTTGGTTCAGTCGAAAGCATAAGTCAGTGGCTTTGAGTTCTGTTGAGATTGAGTATATGGCTATCAGTCAGGCCAGTTGTGAGGCCATTTGGCTTCACAAGTTGCTGGTGGGATTATTTGGTGTGCAGTTGAGACCTACTATGATTTACTGTGACAATCAGAGTTGTATCAAACTCTCTGAGAATCCAGCTTTTCATAACAGGTCTAAGCACATTGAGATTTGATATCACTTCATTCGAGATTATGTTCAGAGAGGAGTAGTTGAGCTACAATATATATCCACAGATGAGTAGGTTGCGGACATACTCACAAAAGCTTTGGGGAAAGGAAAGTTTGTATCTTTCAGAGATAATCTTGGGGTGGTGAGACACCTTCCTCGGTAAGAGGGAGTGTTAAAAATAATTAAAAAGTACCTAGGCAAGTGTTTCTCATCACCTAGGGGGGTGGGAAAATGCCTAATGTGGACCCTAGTCATTTAGTTCATGAGATATGAATTAAAAGTGACTTTATGACTTAAGTGAAGAGGGTGAGTGAATAGACATTAAATGTTGGCCACTCATCTAATTCAATCTCCACCATTGAATTAAGAAACTCTTCACCTTCCCTTAATGAGTCGATTATGGTAAGGAGGCGCACCACCATTCTCATTCTTCACGTGTTTTGAAGAGAGCAAGAGAACAAGAGAGAGTTGAGCTAGGGAAGGAGAGAAGGTTGCTGGTAAGGGCACGAATACCAAGGAAATATTACAACATGTAGATCAAGGAGAAGGTACAACAGAATCTGGTCCGTACTGTACGTATTTCATGAGATTGTAACATTGTTTTCTGGCACAGTTTTTGAGAAGGAACAACATTTATTTCTGAAGTGTTGGCATGCATTTCAAGGCTGCCTTTCTATACTTTCTGTATCAGAACTGAAGCTGACTATTTTGGAACAAATTCCAAGGATTTCGTATATCCATTTGCACAAAAATCGAGGAGAAGGCTTGTAGCTTTTGTTCAGGAAAATCTTGCATGGATTTCGAGAAGCATTGCTCAGATTTCGAGGAAGGATTGAGATAAGTTAGAATTTATTTTTTTCTGAAGATGATTGATGTAAAATTTTTCTTTCTCATAGCTCTGAAATAATAAAAAGCCCCTCTCTCACTGGTTTTCCCCTTGTGGGTTTTTCCAGGGTCAAAGTTAGACCAAAATCTCTGTGCATAAATTTCCGAGTTATTGTTTTTCTGATTATTATTTATTTTTGCATTTATTGATGTTCAAAATCCTCATGTTTCATTTCTGAGAATCGTTTATATGCTGAGAAATTGCTGCTATTATAAAACTTGGTTTTTTGGGCATTAAACTATGATTAGTCTCAGTGAGACTTGAAACTGGGTGGGGTCTGCAAATTTACACTAGAGACCTTGTCCAAGCTGTAATCTTGGATTCAGTGCATTCAGAGGAACAAGCGCACCCTCCATAGCAGTTAAGGCTTCAGGTTCCAGGTTTGATTAAATTGTTAAGTGATGAACCCCCATTTTGGCATCTTTTTGTTCCCTATTTCCTCTAGATACACATACATTTTGCCCTCCTTTTATGTTTTCCATATACTTATCTTTATAAAGTTCCATCTTTATCACATGTACTATTATTGCCACATAATCTTCTTGATTTTTGTTCATAAACTAGAATTAGAGTGAACTTTAGAAAATATTTGACTTATTAAATATGTGTGGATTTCAATAATATTAACTGTGGCTACAGAATGCAAGGCCCCAGGTTATAGCTACATAATGCAAGGCCCCAGGTTCATATGAAGATGCGTATTGATGCAAGGCAATTTTGAGATATATGAAGAGGATATTTTAAGAAGATATATTTCCAGCACACAGTCACATTCTATTCATGCATACACACATCAACACCTACACAGTACGATATGCCTTGAATGAACAATTTACGTGTGAACAAGTGGCATGGCTGATAGTTACCAGCGTGGAGGTTGCATAACCGTGAGCAGTAAAGAAGATGCTCAACATCTTCACTTCAGCGCACATGATAAATCCAAAACAAGAATATACATAACAACCACCCAGCGCATCTAGGACGTGAACAACTAGTGGATACGTGGAGGCATTCAACATCGATTTGTTTTAACAGTGTTTCCTAGAATCTAGGGGATTGGCGCTCTGCACAGAGCTATCTTTAGCCAAGAGTTTTTATATATATTTGTATGCTCGGTTGAGCAAAGAAGTTAGAGTGTATTAGCATATGAGACATATCATACATTGAGTTGAGCGAACACTGTCTTGAGTTCTAAATTTCTGATATATATATATATATATATATATATTTTCTGCTCTGTGTGTGTGATCATTTTCCTATTGATATGTATTGAAGTGTGAATACGGGAGTACCGTGAGCAAGGGCCCACTCATAGGTACAATTCCGTATTATTTATTTTGCTGTTATATCCTTTGTTGTTAGTTAACTCATGCATGATGATTAAATATATATATGCTGATCAGATTGTTAGTTTCTAAGATTTATTTTAGAATTTGCTGAGTAATGTTTATGTGCATCATAATGGCCCTGGATTTCTGCTGAATAATGACAATTAAAGATTGTTAAGGTGAATAGGTTTCAGCCAACATCTAAAATCAGACCTATTGTTATCCTAATACCTTATGATTAAACTCTAGGTATGTGTAGATGAATCTGGGTATGTATAACAGAGCCTAGGTGAAAGAACCTACCATCATAATAAACTTTGGCATCATCCACAGAGCTGAGGACAGGAATCATTAAGCGCTTTACCCTTGTGATTACAACATCGTAATTTCTGAGTTTTTATAGACTTTAGCATTTCCTCTTACACATACGCACAGTCGCTACAGAATCACAATTCTCGTGAATCCTAGTCAAGTGAACATTTAAAGATTGAGTTTATGATATTTTTAGAGAGCTTAGTTTTCAGAGATACCACCAGAAGACTGAAAAGATCAGAGTTTTGTGACTTGTTGCTTTCACAATCATCGTTACAGTAGGCTAGTTCTCCTTTCTGTGTAGATTGCACAAGAGTGCCTCGTAAGCACAATAAGCCCTGGGTTGACAAATGAGTGAGAGTGTAGAGTGACACCAAACAATTGGGAATCATATTTTTACCTCGTCATTAAGCTTCAAATTTGTATATATCAAGGGTGATAGTTGCTATATTACAAATTGTGAACGCTGTCTTTAAAAGGTTCTATTATTGCTAGGTGCAATGAATACTTGACTGCATATGAATACCATTGATATAGATGCTTATTGTACTTGTTTGCAAGATGAATTAACACTTCCTCTAGAGAGATATTTCTTGTTTGCTCTTGTTGTTCTTGTTTCGGGTAGGTACCCTTGTGAAATATGTTTGATGAACAATCCTTGTGGAAGCTGTCATAGAAGAAGTTTATAAGGATGACACAACTGCTAGATGGGCAACGATCAGAACAGATAGAAACAAACTTAAAGAGACTCAGAGGAGTCAGACTCGAAGGAAGTCAGGAATCAAAAGGAAACCATAATAGGTTTGTGACACTTTGTAGAAAGCATGGACTCTCTCAGATGGAGGGAGTTGATCACAGAATTCCAAAAGAAGAGCATGCATATTGCTCATTCAGGCATGAAGCTAGGATTAGGAGGGAGCTAATCCCCAACAATATGATCCATTGAAGAAGAATCCATAAGGACTATGAAGTGTCTATCCATGTTCTTCATTGGAAGTAGAAACCATTCAAAAAGAAGCTTTGAGTATCCTTTGTTGTCCATCTACATTTATGTTCCTATAAAGAAGAAGTTGGAACCTTGAGAAAGAAAAGACATAGAATCTATAGAAGAATCCATGAACTCCAACATTGAAGAGAAACATGAGGAAGAACATGAAGATTCCAAGAAAGAAAGAAAGAAAAGTCAGAACAATCAATTGAACCAGTTATTATACCAAGAATCATAAGGCTACCAACATGATTTGGATCGACTAGAAGCAATCAAGCAGAAGGAATGGAAGGAAGCTTTGATGAAGAATAATGTATGTGAGAGATTGTGAAAAAGACTTAAGCATTGATAGGTACAAGGCGAGACTCAGAGCATTGAGATAGAGTATTATTTTCTCCATGATAGAGTCTAGATGGGAGAAGTGGTTCTCTAGTATATCTTCACAGATGAGAAGATAGCAGATATTTTGGTAAAGCCTTTGTCCAAGATGAAAACTTTGCGTACTTAAGGGACAAGCTGGTACTCGTGGAGATGACTTTCTTATTGTAAAAGGAAGGGATTACTCTGAGGTTGGTAGGGAGCACTGATATGTTATTGATTTCTGGGCAATCATTTTCAGTTCGGAAAACGGTCCAGGTTGGGCAGTGACCTTCCAGTCTGGAAAGTGGCCCAAGATTTCTGACGGACAGGCATTTTCCAGTTTGGAAAATGGTCCAGATCGGACTGTGATTTTCGTAATGAAAATGGTCCGATAGATTGCTGATGTACCATAGACAACGATTCTCCTTGTGGCCAGTGTGGGGGAATGGTCTAGGACAATCATTCTTCTTGGTAGTCACTTTGAGTAGTGGTTAAGCAAAATGGTCCACCTCTCCAGGCAGTCATTCTTTTGAAGTTCACAGTTGTGAGCAGTTTCGAAGAATGGTTCGTTATAGGTTGGTGCAGGACAGTCATTTCCATAGGAAATGGTCCGAACAATCATTCCCTAGGGTAGACTTATTCTCTCCAGGTTGCATTGTGATTAGTGTCAGAAGAATGGCCCAGTTAGGTGAATGGTCCAGGTTCAACAATCAGGGATAGACATTCCCGAGGGCAGACTCATTCTCTCCAGGTTGCACTATTATTAGTGCCAGATGAATGACCCAATTAGGTGAATGGTCCAGGCTCAGAAATCAGGGACAATTATTCTTCTATGCTTGAGAAGAATAGTCCAGATAGCCCATGGCTGATGTTTTTACTTTTCGAGGGAAGATGCTCTTCCAGATCTCACAGATGTGAGTAGAGGAATGGCCCAGATGACTCAGTTTGTATCATGATATTGTTATGCAGGTTGATATCATATGATATGATTGCTGCGGAGACTGTATGTCTCTGGACAATAGTTGTATACTACTATGGTGGATGTGTTCCACTAGTTGTGACTATGTGTCACTGATTAGTAGCCGTGTGCTACTAGGAGTGGTTATGTACCATTGGATAATATTTGTATACTACTATGAATAGACACAGTTGTGTTCTATTGGATGGCATTGTTTTGATTGCCATAGAGACTACCACTAGTGTTGGAGATGATTGCCAACTAGATGGATAGTCAGTGTGTTGATGGACAGACATTCTCCCTGTGGAGAATGGTCCATGTTGACAGATTGCTGACGTATCATAGGACTGGTATTTTCTTAAAGCATAGGTTGTGGCCCAATTAGGAAAATAGTTCAGGATCGATGTTCTCCTGAGGTACAGTTATTGGCCCGATCAGGTTGAATAGTCCTCCTCTTAAGGACATGATGTCCTGATTAGGGTGGTTGATACATGACCGATATTTTCTAAGGTGTATGGGTAGAGATGGATCTCTATGGTACATATGACTCGATTAGAAAATAGTCCGAGACTGACATTCTTGTAGGAATGGTCTCTGTAGCCCATGGCGTGGCTTTTAGCACTTGTTGGGACAATTATTCTTCTAGGACATATGTCTGGATTAGAAGAATGGTCCTTGTATCACTATGTGGAGTGAGTGACTTATTCAGCATCATACCCGATTACTCATATGGAATATGGCTTCGAGAGATGATGCAATTGATGTTATCAAATGATATTGATAGTGGTAATGTTGCTCGTGAGTTGATCTACGTGATCATGAGATAACATGTGTGGCTATGATGATGCTACCGGTTGAATGGTCTGTTTGTGCTAGGATCATGACCTTTAATACCTCCCTAGCTAGGAGGGAGTGTTGATATTATGGTAGCTGCGGGAGGTATTAACCTCCATGTATAACCTCTGACTAGATCAGAACGTTCCAGAAGCTAGAGAAACCCTAAATAGAGGTATAGAAACCCTAGAAGACAAGTCGGCTGAATAAAAAAATTAATATTTAAGTATTGGCCTCTAAAAGAAGAAGTCCGCCAGGACAGGAGACAAAGAGCACTATAGATAGACCGTGCTTGAGATCATTTGGTCATTCACACTCTCACAACTCACACATACAAGTGGTGGACAAGTTTGGAGCAAGAGTGCAGCTACTGCAACTGGGATTTTTGGTCTTTGGTTATGGTTTGGACTTTTTGCATTGGTTATGGTTTGGATTCTTTGCTTGGTACGCTAGCTTTGGAGAAAAATATGCTACCTTGGTTGGCTATTAGTTCTAGGGTTTGCTTTCGGAATTATTCTATCTTTCAAAGTTATGGTGCTCGGGGGTGGTTGGGTGACAATATTGCTATATTGTCTATGGAAAAACAAGCACATCTCTTTTATTCCAACACTCAGTTCCATTGACCTACTTTTCTGGTCATTTGTTGGACATTAATAAAATTATCTTATCTTATCTTATCTAATGTTCCTTTGTTGCACAAAACTCCTAAACTACCCATGTACCAGTATTGGAAACTTGCAGAAACACAAAAACTTCTCGAAAACACGTTATCCCTACAAGCTTGGTCAAGGAAATCTAATATTGTTCTACAACGTGAATGCACACGTCATTAGCATGGGGGGGTGGGGATTGACCACCTAACATTCTATGTGAGCTTGAGGTTTGTTAACCCTTAGATTTTCACCCTTGAAAGTCTTGAGGGTTAAGAGCTAGCATGCAACACTTTTGTTGGCATACTGAAATTTTCTAGGGTCTTTAGCACTTATGTTGAGTAGGACGTTGTTTCACACACGAGGCAGGTACATGATCGGTACAGGGTTGCTTAGTTCAAGAGTCACAGTCTACTTGGTTTCCATGCATTTGTGACAGAGAGATGTATATAGGTGTTGCTACTTTTTAGGAGGCACGGTTTGAGTGGGTCTCCTAACAGTTTGGGGTAGTTCAGAGCATACAGTATGAGTCCTTGCAGGATTCTAGGCCCAATGACATTTTTCTGGGTGACATGGAGGAACTTGCTATTTTTGGCAGGTTGTGATTCAGGCCCCAGATTCAGATTCCGAGAGCGCAATATTGATCCTTGATGCATCCAGAGGCCTTTAGACCTTTTTTCGGAGGATGTCACCCAAATTGCTATTTTTAGCAAGTTGAGCATCAGGGCCCGCATGATAGTTCTGATGGCGTATTCGGATCCCTTGCGAAAAGATGAGATTAATGAGTATAAAGTCAAGGGTATTCAAACGAATTTCTATTTTTGGCAGTATGTATGTGGACAATTTTTCTAAAAATAGAATCATGAATCTATTTTTAGAGAACTCTATTTTTAGAGGTTCTATTTTTAACTGCCTCTATATTTAGAAGGTCCAGTGATCGTCCATGTAGTGCCAAGTGGCAGCCTCTGAGGTCCACATGTGGCAGGTCTACCAAATGATGTGTCATCCACCTAAGCTAGGGCAAATATTTCCAAATATTTGAGCATGTGATAATTAGTTAATGATGGGAGAAGGGGTCGCATGAGTTTAGCTGTACAGTCTCCCTCATGCTTGAGTTAAACTGAGCTTCACTCATGTGGCAACTAAATATATCCTTCACCTACCCCCTCACTCCAGTTGACTTGGGTGCTTTTCTCACTCTCACTTTACTCGCCACTCACTCCATTCATGCGTCCTTAAACTAGTATGGCGCACTCATTATCCTCTATCCATGCACATTTACTCCTCTCCATGCATTCAAACTCACACTCACACTCACTTATCTCACTACTCCTCTTCCACATCCACTGATACTTTGCTTTTTGCCTTTTCACATGCTTCCATCATGCGCCTAGTTCCTATTATTATCCTCCTCATGCGTCCTCTCTTCTTCCTTTGGATGTGCGCCCTCACTAGCTATGTATTGGAGGCTTGCCATTGGTTATTTTGTCAGTTCTTGTAGTAGCAGCGTAGTGTCTCTCTCGTTCTCTAGTCTAGTGGCTCCTGTTTGAGCAAAGTAGTCATAGTATCGGTTGTAGGCTTGTCAAGTGTGGTGCAATCAACTCTCTTGTAAGCGGATCAATAAAGAAGTGTGTGTTTGTCATTCAAACCTCTTTTCTTGGCAATATTATGGTAATTTTGTAATCTTATGTCATTTTCTGAACTATTTATCATGGTTAATTTCGATCGTTTTGAATAATTTTCATCTTCTTTCCAGTTTATCTTCATCGTGCTAACTCTGCAGGTTCCCTCCAAGTGTATAAGATCGATTATCTCACTGTTTTGGACCGCTTTCACACGCTGTTCAAGACAAAACAACTTGCTGATTTTTAGTTTTAATGCAGAAATCAGACCTTAGATCAACCAGTAAGGTGTTTTCATTATGCCTAGGGTCTCCCCCCAGAGGCTAGTGAGCACTAGCCTAAACGGAGAGGGTTTTGGTCAGTGACAATTGGGGCCTTACTTCTATAATTAGCCAAGTTTTTTACCGCCGTCATAACAGGTTTATCAGCTCAGATTGGAGGGTAGAAATTTGTGCTAACAAATTGGCGCCGCTGCCGGGGAACACAAGCCTTGGAAAACGACATTCGGTGAGTTTTTCATTTATTGTTTTACTTTATTTTGCTCACCTGGCGACTCCACAGGATACAAGGGCGACTCCATAGGGAACTTACAAGCATATCTCCTAGTTTCGATTCCCTCACAAGGTCAAGTTCCGAGCTTCGAGAAACTTTAATATCTTTTTCTGGAACAAGACTTTTCTTTTGCCAAGAACTCTTCTCAAATTTGATGGGCATATCGGGTTCTTAGGTAAGTTTTTCTCGACGAGCACTATGGTGAGTGTATCTTCGACATCGACATCTTTATCTTTATTTTCATCTCGAGCTAGTAGTAGGCTAGCAATTGTGCTTACTTTTATTTGAGACTAACAATAGGGATGCAACTGTGAGGCCACCAGTAAGGTGGAGATTTTCTGCCTTTGACCCACTAAGTTTTGTTGCATTCCCAGATTATCCTTATGACTTGCGTGCACGTAAATGGCTTAAACGCATACCTCTTTTTGCAGGGAGGTTGGGAGAATCAGTTAAGGATCACTTGGTTAAATTTTTGCAAGTGGTGGGTGATTTTAATGTGGAACACAAAGATGTGGTGATGAGGATGTTTGTGTCGACCCTCGAGTGGGGGGCATGAGCATGGTACAAGTCCCTTCCAGATGCTTTCATTGATGGATGGGATTCCTTCTAGGAGAAATTAACTGAAAGATGGGCAAACAGATAGGACATTTTCTTCTTATGCACAATTTTTTCAAGTATTAAAAAGCATGAAAGTGAAACTGTTTGTCAATTTAACGCTCATTTTTGCAAATTTTACATTCGAATTCCTTACAGAGTGAGGCCTAATGAAACTGTTGCTTTAATTTATTATCTTGAGGCATTTGATGGTATTTTTGGTGGTTTTCTTAGGAATGAAGACCCTCAAGGTCTAGACGAAGCGCAAGTTGCCGCTGTCAAGTTAGAAAGAAATCATCTTGCAGCTTGTGAACTCCCTCCGATCCATGTCCGAGACCAACAGGTGAAGGTAACTCCACATGACGATCTTCAACCATTGGTTGTTACATAAGTGCAAGAAGTCCGTGTTATTGAAGATGAACCACAACTTGCACCGTGTCAAGTTCCTAGAGATGACCAGGAGGGTGATAGCCCAATTTTAGATGATATGGAACCAATAACTGCACCAATTGAGTCATAGGCCGAGTTCCAAGAAGATGAAGGTGAAGATTTGAATACTCAATAATGTTCATTGGTTCCTCCCATTAGTGAAGATGAAAAACTTCAAGAGGAGGAACCACATGTTAACCAAGTAGAGACCAGTTAACAGGGGATTTCATCTGTGCCCATCTTAGAAGAGGTTTCATCCTTGCCTTGCACAACAGTGGTTCAAGAACAACTTGATTCGATACCATTACAGCAAGAGGATCCACTTGTGGTTCAACCAGACAATGATGTGCCTTACACTTTGCCTACAATTACGCATCCAAAGATTGTTCTTAAAGATCCAGATATTGATCAGAGCTTGGATATTAGAGTTCACCATGACCCAATTGAGCTCAAAATGATGGAGGTATTTTAGCAGGTAGATGCCAAGAGTTCCGACTCTCATGCATTCATGCTTGTTGAAACACCATGTATAAGTCCCAACCGACCTTTAGTCAACTGGCATCCGTTAGTTATGGCTTCACCAACAAGTACTTCAAGGTGACTTTGGGTCATATGAGATTTGATGGTTGGTCCTTGTGGCCGCCTAATTTGCACCTCGGGTTAGTGTGGAGAAATCTTAATCCACTGGGTGCAACCTTGGGGGCAAGTTTCAAGTTGAGATACTGTCACCTCTACTGTCAACTTCTCTGTCTAGGCCAATTCCTATCGAAGCCAAGGTGGGTAGTCCCTAAGAAAATAATCTAAGACTTTTAATCTAATAATGATAAAATCAACTTCTAGGAGTTAATATGATGAAACAAGATTTATAACAACAACATATGACTCAAATATAATTAAAGGATACACCCTGTCAATACATGCAAAGAGTCATTCGCATTTATAACATACTCCAAATATAGATGATTTGAATAGTAAATGCTTTGAAGTAAAATAATCCAATCAGATAGATGAAAGTAAAGACCAATGCAGGAAAAGTAAATGTGATGTTTTGAATATGTCGCGTTTATTTTATCTTGAGTATTTTATTATTTGTGGAAGAACAGTGTATTAGTCTGGATAAAAGTGAAGTGGGGATTAAAGTTGGGGTCCCCATTCTTTGTGTGCAAAAGTGTTTGTGTGGCCTATCTTACCTGCTAATCTTTGGTTCTTATAGACTTGCCAACTGGGTGTGCCGTAGGTCCAACGGGGAGAGAACCTCAACCTCAAAGTTTCCCCCTGACTTAACACACTCCACCCAGGGTAGAGGTCTTAGACATTAGCACAATAAGATAGATTTTCCTAATTAAAACTAGCATGGGTTAACTACTCCCTTTCTGATCCCCAATGGCCACTCTGCGTAGTCACAATGGGAAAGAGCATACTAGGGTTTATAGCCAACTGATTTATTTCCAATATATAACAAAAAGGAAACTATTCTAACAATAAGTGTTCTAGATGGATGATACATGGCTCTAAGCTAGAACTTTAAAAAAACTACTCTAAATTGTGGTTTATTTTATCAGTAAGTTAGGTGATGTGAGTTTTTTTTATCTTTTTTAGGAGTTAGAAAAACTTAAGCAAAAATCTGAAAGTAATCACAACAAGAGAAAAGACACTGACACCGGTCCCCCTATGGGGACAAGGCAAGGCAATCTGTAGCCTATGCCGCTTTATTGAAATTATTACAACTCTTATTCTTTGTGAGAATGCACATTGATCCTTTATAGTTCAGGATCAATGGCTTACAAGTTTTCAGCAAATTTTCTCAGGGCAAGTGTTGAGATTTGGGTACCTTGGAAAGTGGTCCCGTTGTGGTTGTGGTTGTGGGTCTCTAACCACAAGAGGGAAATATTTGACCCATTGTGCCTTATACTTTATGTCTAATTTCACTTTGACATTTTCCTAAGTCAAAAGGGTGAAAATTTTCACTCGAGTGAATAGTGCCTATTAATTCACTCTGTGGGTGAATTAATAGACATAAAGTGAACTATGGAAAATAAACCCAAAGTGGGTTTTGAGTTGAGATTCTTTTTGGAAGATCTCAACTTTTGATTAGAAATGGGATGGGATGATCTCATCCATCCATTTCTAGGTTTCCTTATGAATTCTATAAGGAGGGCGCATAGGGCATTTGGAGGCCCAATTCACTTGTGTGTTCACCAAGAGAGTTTGGAGAAGGGCAAGAGGATGAGAATGGAAGCATTGGGAGAGGAGAGCTTGGGCGCCTAATCCATGGAGGAGCTATGGCAACTTAGACCCATGTTTATTTATGGTGATTTGTATTGCTTGGAGGAGGGCGCACATGTGGAGGAGAGTGCACCACTAGCAGGTAATAGAAGGACTTGTGCTATTTCAGATCTGTTTGGCTCATGTTGGAGGAGACACAAGAGCAGATTTGTGTGGAAGGGATTCTTCATTGGGTCAAAGACGAAGGATGGCACATCACTTCAGTGGATAGAGCAACAAAGGAAGAGGGCGCACTAAGCTTGGGAACATCTCTCTTCTTGGAACTCCAAAGCTTCTCGTGAGGAGTTGCTATTGTATCAGGTTCCATTGTATTAGCTTACTTGTTGTATTCACTTCTTAAAATCATCATTATATATACTTTCATTCTAAACTGCTTTTCCGCAGGGGGGTTTTATTCAGGGTCATGTTGACCAAATATACCTGTGTTCATTTCATGCATGCTTAGAGTATAGATCAGCTTGTTAGAGTTGTAAAGATCAAGATGACTGTTATTTGTTTTGAGTATATTGCATGTGCTAACATTGGGGTATGAAAACACTTGCAAGGGCACCTCAAAAGGACACTTAACCACAAAATTATCAGCAGAAAGTTACTTGACTGTTTGCTGTCCTAAAACAATAACAAAGTACAGTCTTGGAAAGTCAAACTTAGAGGTAAATTCTGGGCAAAGAGAGACCAAATTTAGCAGCCTGATAGTACCTCGTTTCTCTACATGATATCAGAGTCCTTGGTGGCTGGACTTGCTGATTTTTAGGAGCATATAGTGGGCAGTTTTGGGACAATTTGTTGGCAGATTTTTGGACAGCTTATTAGCAGATTTTGTGGACAGATTGTTGGCAGAATTTGTGGACAGCTTGTGGGTAGATTTGTTGGACAACCTGTAGGACTGTTTTGGACTTTTGTTTTTCAGCCTCTTTTCACACCTATTTGGATAGGAGTGAGGCTGATTTGGACAACCTCTTTTCACACCTGCGTCGATAGGAGTGGGTGATTTTTTCAACCTCTTTTCACACCTATTTTCTAGGAGTGAGGTTGTGTTGTTATTGCCTCTTTTCACACTTGTATTGACAGGAGTGAAGCAATGTTCTTGTGCTGTTTTTAGCATCAGTGTGAGCTTTAGTGGACAACCATGTCAGTGTCCCAGATGCGGGTAGAAGATAGGCTAGACAGAGCTAGCAACTGGTCCCCTTGGAAGACCAGCATCACTTTCTCCTTAGAGGACCTTGAACTATGAGATATAGTTCATACTCCCGTTGTTGTTCCTCCTGTCACTGGTCCTGTGTTGGTGTTAGAGTTTAGGAAGAGGAGCAACAAGGCGAAAAAGACTTTTTGTGACGGGGTGAGAGATCGCGTCATTCCACATTTGACTGGTAAAGAATATGCATTTGAGATGTAGGATTCTTTATCCAATCTTTACTAGAGCTCTAACCAGAACCAAAAGATGGTTCTGTTTGAGAGATTCAGGAGCATTTAAATGCTCGATTCCGAGTCAGTTACATCTTTCCTTGGAAAATTCACTCAGATCAGAGATGAGCTTGCAGCCGTCGAAGAGATAGTGGACCCAGACTTTATGGTGAAGACAACTTTAAACAACTTTTCTAAACCATGGGGTCCATTTGTTCGAGGCATTGTTGCTGGGGATCTTTTGCCTACTTGGGAGCATGTTTGGGATGATTTCATCCAGGAGGAGATGAGACTCACCTCATAGGCTTCAGGACAACAACAGATACTTCAGGGAGATGAGGACCTTGCTCTGTGGACTAAGGGCAAGAATAAGATTGATAGAGGTGCTAGACAGGGTCCCAAGTGTTGATATTATGGTAGCCGCAGGAGGTATTTACCTCCACGTGTAAACCTGACGAGAATAGAATATTCCGGGAAGTAAGAAGAAACCCTAATTAGTTGGCTAATAACCTTAGAAGACAAGTCGGATCAAGAGGATAATTTGTATTAGGTTATTAGCCTCCAAGAGAAGAAGTTGGCTAAAGGAAATATTATATACTAAGTAAATAGGCACCCAGAATGGGAAGTCGGCCCAGGCAGTTTGCCAGCTTTAGTATAAATACAGGAGGCCAGTCTTCATTCTGGCAGTGATTCTCAGAACTGCAGTAGCACACTTGTGCGTACTGCAGTTGGGCAGTTTTGTGCACAAGTTCTGGAGAAGCTGCTGCCATCGATCTATAGTCTTGGTCTTCTCTGGGTTTGGACTTTCTAATCAACTTTTGTTATTCTTGCTTGGTGCGCTATCCTTAGAGAAAGGTGTGCTATCTTGTTTGGCTATCTAGCCTAGGGTTTGCTTCTAGAATGATTTTTTGTCAAGGTTAAGGTGCTCAAGGGTGGCTTCGGCCTATGGTTGGGTGACAATAGTGATATTGTCTACGGTTAAACGAGCACATCCATTATATTCTAACAGGTTATGGGCCCACACCTCCTTCATTTAGTCTAACCATTGGAAGGGAGCATACCCATAAGGATACTAAGCTCGTTGAAGAACTGCCGCTCGGGTTTCTAGTAGGAGCAGTTACTAAAGTACTGGCGCTAGGGTTACTAGCAGGTGCAACTGCAGAAACCCTAACTCTCTCATTAAGGCACCTAAGTGAAGGAATTGACCTAATTTCCGGATAGACTAGTGCGCCCTAGCCTAGCGCATCTTCTGGTACTCTCAGCAAGATAAGACGTCAAGTTTGAGTTTTTGTTCAAATCTAGGGTTGACCAAGTCAAAGCAGACATGACTTATTCTATGAAGTCGGAAAACAAGTTAGAAGGGGCTTCTAACTTCAGAGCGTGGAAGACAAGGATTGACCTCATCCTTGCCAAGAATAAAGTGTTGGATATCGTGAAAGGAAAGATCGTGGAACCAGAGTTTGAAGAAGGAAAAGAGAAAGAACCTCAGAACGTTGCAGTTTTGGAGAAGTTCAAAGACAATGACATCAATGCCATGAGTATCATAGTGGATTCTATAAAAGATCACTTGATACCCTACAACTCCCATCTTGATTCGTCTAAGAAGATGTACGATGCCCTAACAAACCTCTTCTCAGTCAGAAACATTGGACAAGTAATGAGTCTGAAGA
>SNQJ01S0000482.1:181020-197564 GCA_010110895.2 Picea sitchensis | reverse complement strand
AGTCAGAAACATTGGACAAGTAATGAGTCTGAAGAATGAGCTCCGTGACATGAAGATGAATGATGATGACAACATAACATCATACTTTGTGAGAAACTCTCAGTTAAGAAATCAACTACAAGCTATTGAAGAGATTATTTCAGAGAAGGAACTGGTAAATATAGTACTCAATGGTCTTCCCAAGACATGGGATGCATTTGCTGCAAGCATGAACACAAGGAAGGAGTATCCTACATTTGAAGAACTTGAACTTGCTGTGCACAAGAAGAATCAAGGATTAGTGCAAAAGAGAAACCCCAAAAAAAGTATGATGATCAAGCTTTCACAACAAGGTTCAAGGATTTTAGGAATAAAAGGAAGTTTGGCTTCAGGAAGAAACCAAATCAAGAGAAAGATATGTCAAGAATACAATGCTTCAATTGTCGAAAGTATGGCCACTACAAGAACCATTGTCTCGAGTTAAAGAAAAGGAAGGAAACACATGAAGCATTAGTTGCCGAAGAAAGGGAACCCTCAAAGAAAGCCAAGCAGGACAAAATAGACTTCTTCTTCTAAGACAAGGTAACAATACTCTTCATAGTTCTTGTATATACCATGTTTTCTGTACATATCTTGCATATCTATTTCCTAGAAGATAATATGTTCAAAGAGAAACTATACCTATGGAAGAACAACAAGATAAGGATTGCTATCACAATGACTACAAGTCAGGCAATACACAGGAAAGGATGAAGTACATCAACAAACCCTGGTAACAATTCATGTGGAAGTTATTACATAAGTAACAATTGCAAGATAAGTCGAAATCATAATCAATCTTGAAGAAACCTAGAAGAAGTAAAGACATAAAGACGTCAACAATCAAGAGGAAATTGGAGAAAGACTTATGACACTTTGCAGAAGGCAATAAGGATGCAGACAGAAGCGTGGACTCTGTTAGATGGAGGGAGCCGATTATATTTCCAAAAGAAGAGCATGCATTCATACATGAAGCAAGGATTAGGAGGGAGCTAATCCTATGATCCATTGAAGATGATGAAGTATATATCTATGGTAGCAGCCATGAAAAGCAGTACATGTTTAGTTTGACTTTAGAAGAAGCCTTCTTTGAAAAGAAGCCTTAAAGTATCCCTGGTTGTCCATCCACATCCATGATCCTATGATGAAAGGAAGAAGTTGGAATCTTCAGAGCACAAAATCTATAGAAAACTCCATGGACCCAAGAGCTAAAGAGAAACATGAGGAAGAACGTGAAGATTCCAAGAAAGAAAGAAAAGCCAGAACAACCAATCATTGTATCGAGAATCACAAGATTACCGGCCTGATATGAACTCACTAAAAGCAATCAAGCATATGAACTGAAAGTTGTTATGAATAACAATGTATGGAAGACTTATGAATGAAAACATTGCGAGATCCAGAACTAGAGGTTCTCCCAGATGGAGGGAGAAGATTATGATGATTGCTTGTAAACCAGACATACCTCTACATGAGCCAGTATATCGTCCACAATATCCATGGGTTGGAGTTTACATGTAGAGCAACCTCAAAGGCTCTGAGGTATATTAGAAAGAGACCCTTGTATGCAGATGGAAGAAGATCTTGTATGGATTCAAACAACTTGGTGCAGAGCCTTCAATACACTACAGAAGCGTGGTGAAAAGATTTCTATAACAGAGATATTGTATCAGAATGGTTACTCAGAAATCCAGGATGATGGATTGCTAATCCATCACAAACTCTCATGATGACAGAAGAAGTGCCACATAGATATGTTCCAGTTTGAGCCCTGCCACGATGTTATGAGCTAGCAGGAAACAAAAGATGAATTCAACAATGATATACTATGTTGATCAGAGCTATATGAAGCCTTCAGAGAAAACCAATGTTCTAGAAAGATCGAAGTACATTGAGATCAAGCATTACAGTCTTCGTGATGAAGCCCAAAAAAGAGAAAGAGGTTCTCCAATATATATCTCCATAGATGAGCAGATAAGCAGACACTTTTTGTAAAACCTCTGTCTAAGATGAAAGAGTTTGTGTACTCAAGCTGGAGCTCGTGGAGACGACTTCCTTATTGAAAAAGGAAGAGATGACTCCTAGGTTGGGAGGGAGCATTGATGTGTTATTGATTTATGGACAATCTTTTTTTTCAAGTTCGAAAAATGGTCTAGGATGAGCAGTTCCTTTCCAGTTTGGAAAGTTGTTTGAGATTTCTGACGGACAGGTATTTTCCAGTTCGGAAAATGGTCCAGATCGAACAGTCATTTTCATAATGAAAATGGTTCGATGGATTCTCCTTGTGGTTAACATAGGGAATGGTCTAGGACAGTCTCTCTTCTTGACAGTCACTCTAAGTAGTGGTCAAGAAGACTGGTCCGCCTCCCCGGACAATCATTCTTTTGAAGCTTACAGTTGTGAGCAACTTCGAAGAATGGCCCATTTTGGAGGTTGGTGTAGGACAATCATTCCCTAGGGCAGATTCATTCTCTCTAGGCTGCACTTTGTTTAGTGCCAGAGGAATGGCCCAGATAGGTGAATGGTCCAGGTTCAACAATCAGGGATGGGCATTCCCTAGGGCAGACTCATTCTCTCTAGGTTGCACTTTGTTTAGTGCCGGAGAAATGGCTTGGATACGGAATGGTCCAGGCTCAGAATTCAGGACAGATATTCTTCCTTGCTTGAGAAGAATAGTCCAGATAGCTCATCGTTGATGTTTTACCTTCTTAGGGCAGATGCTCTTCCAGATCTCATAGATGTGAGTGGAAGAATGACCCAGATGATTCAGTTTATATCATAACAATGTTTTTTGTGCAAGTTGATGATATGATTGTTATGGAGACTGCATGTCTCTGGATAGTAGATGTATACTACTGTGGTGGATGTGTTCCATTGATTGTGACTATCTGTCACTGATCAAGTATCTGTGTGCTACTTGGTGTGGTAGTGTACCACTGGATTGTAGTTGTGTACTACTATGGATAAACACAGTTGTGTTCTATTTAATGACATTGTTCCGATTGCCTTGAACACTATCGGTAGTATTGAAAATGATTATCAGCCAGATGGATTATCAATGGACAAAAGATTCCCCAGACAGAAAATGGTCTAGGACATTTATTCTTCTAGGACATATGTCCGGATTAGAAGAATGGCTCTTGTGTCACTCTGTGGAGTGAGTGACTTATTCAACATCATGTCTAATTACTTAGATGGAGTATGGTTTCGAGAGATGATGCAGTTGATGACACTGATAGTAGTGATGGTGCTCATGATCTAGTCATGAGATAGTGTATACAACTATGTTGATGCTACCAGGGGGATGGTATGTTTGTGCTCAAGACCATTACCTTCAATACCTCCCTAGCTAGGAGGGAGTGTTGATATTATGGTAGCTGCTGGAGGTATTTACCTCCATGTGTAAACCTGACGAGAATAGAATATTCCGGGAAGCAAGAAGAAACCCTAATTAGTTGGCTAATAACCCTAGAAGATAAGTCAGCTCAAGAGGATAATTTGTATTAGGTTATTAGCCTCCAAGAGAAGAAGTCAACCAAAGGAAATATTATATACTAAGTAAATAGGCACCCAGAATGAGAAGTCGGCCTAGGCAGTTTGCCAGTTTTAGTATAAATATAGGAGGCCAGTCTTCATTCTGGCAGGCATTCTCAGAACTGCAGTAGCACACTTGTGCACACTACTAGTACCTTGTTTCTTTACAGCAAGAAGGTGCCCAATTGCTTCAAGGGTTTCTGAGTAAGGTTAAATCTTCAAAATTCGCCAGAATCTCCCCTTGTACCTGTTACTTCTGCGTAAAAACAATAAACAATTAGTCCTACAAGATTCCCAAAAAACACTTTCAAAGTGTTTTGGAACATCCCTAACAAATTGGTAAAAATCTAAGTAAAAATTATGGTAAACCAACAGAAAAGGAACTAAAGAGAGGAAGGTAAAAAGCTAACCCCCTTAGGATTTTTTTTTGCTGATATTAAATCTGCAAAGCAATGGCACTTACAACTTGCCAAATATTCAGTTAATGACCCAGTAAAATTGCACAGCTTCTAACCCACTAATTTTACTTTGAAATACTAGTTAAAAGCAAACAAATTTGAAGTAGATCCAGCTAAAAATCTTGCAACAAAAGAGTTAAAAGCATGGTGTTTCATATATTAGAAAGACATGAAGAGCATGGCATTAAGCTAAATAAACATGCATCTCGCAACTATCTAACATACATAAACTAATAGAAATATCAAGCAAGCTTAGCTTTTTTACTCCTATCCTATAAGGAGATAGCTCCAAACATAGGCCAATAATAGCAATTTACAATGCAAAATAAGCTAAATACAAGTATATCTCATACACAATTGATCACCATGAATCCACACATGAGAGCTCTACACCACAATAGCCTCCAAAGCCTTTTTTATTCCAATAGAAGATAGATAGATTACAATGTATCACAAGTGAACTTTTAGCAAAATTCCAACTAACTTACAAGAGGTAGGTCACCTCTATTAAATAACCAAGTGAGTTAGGGTTTCCTTAATGAGAAGGTGAGTCATCCTTGAGTGAATGGCGAGTTGTGAAAGCAAAAATATGGGAAAGGTTTAGGGGGATGGTGAGTGGTAAAAACAAAAAGGATGAGTTAAGTCGAGTGGTGAAAGCAAACGGTGGATGTTTCTTATTCAAGAAAAGCGTGTGAGTTGGCCCATGCGACTTCCTTGGCAAGCGGGACGTATGAGTGGGATAGAAAAGCGCTTTTGTGGAAATGGAAACAATGGCTAGACTCAAGTCGACTCAAGGATAAGTAATTTCTCATTTTAGGAAAGATCCAACAACTCTCTTTAAGACTTAAGACAAAAGAAACATGTGGGAGACATGTTTACTTATTTTAAGGAATCCTGATTTTTCTTTTAATTGTCTTTTATTTGGCTAATTTTGAGAGAAATTAATTTTTTTAATGATTAATAACCATTTTTTTTCTCTCGAAAGGTGGTCTTTGGGGAAAGTGGGTATTCTGAGATGAAAAATGAATACTCGTAAGGCATATGATGCCTCATAGTACCATTTTTTTAAATTAGTCATCAATTACAATTAAAATATCTCGTTTTGCGAGAAATTTTATATTATCCGAAAACATTAAAAAAAAAACTTAAAGGGGACTTAGCGTATTTCCATGTGACTCAAAATTGATGACTAGTATGGTAATATACATTAGACACTAGGCTCAAACATCACTTTAAGGCCCAAACACTAATACAAATACTCCARCCTTGGAGAAATGAGTGAAAAATCCCAACAATCATAAGCTGTTGTAAACAACTTATAAKTGCTAGATAAAAAAAACACCTCAGAGTAAATGCATTGGAGAGTGGGTCTTAAGTGGCCAAGACCTTTTACAAAGTTCATCATACTAACTCATCTATTACGATTCCCCGCAGGGTTATGGAAATACAAAAAATTGAAGAATGTACAAGGGACCACGGGGCCTAGCTGGACTTCTGAACTCTGAATTTGAACAATAGCTTGTTCATCTTTGGCGGCTCAACAACAAGTCCATCCATGTGCAACTTTGGGTGGTAATAGTCCCCTTGGAAGGTTGACCGTGCTAACCTTTCTTGTCGGATTGATCATCTGGCTGCATGGTTACATTGGTCCTTTGAGTATTTAGATTTAATCATGGCAGCTTGGAGATAAAACTTTTGGGTTTAGTGTAGTTGTCTTTACTTTCAACATTGTCTTTTCATGTTTTTCTTTCTTGCTATTGTTTTTACAATTTTAGGACAACAATCTACATTTTCCGTGTAGTGTATTTTCCCTTCGGTTATCTACTTTAGCCTTTGCATAAGTGTCGTTGATTTTTTTCCTACTTATATCAACATGTGGTCGTGTTTTGTGTGTTTTTCTTTCATGAAGAAATGGCTGTCCACTAGTGTTTTTCCTGGGTCAAAATTTGAATGTCTATCTTATACATGTCGAGCCTTTGTGTCTATCATTAGAGTGAGCTTGGATGGGGGTTTGATTTTTCATTGTCCTAAAAGTATTGAGCCTTCAGTATGGGTAATTTGAGGAGACACAAGAGTGTCTTGAGTCATCTTATGTCTTGTCTCCTCATCTCTTATCATTCTTTGAGTCAGTTGTCCCCCCAATCCAGCATAGGGGAATGGTACTTGGTTCTTTCATCTTGATCTTTTTGAGTTATCACTTCGCGCTGAGGGAAGAGAGACATCATTGCTCTTCTTTTCAGCAGGTCATCTTGTATCAACTTCGACGCATTATCTACATATGACCCAGAAGTAGAGCACTTTAGTAGCCATTAGCCTCATGGGTGACTATTTCGAATCTGACAAGGTTGAGCATCATTGGGCCTTGATTGGATGATCCTTGCCACTGTTCGACCTTAGAACATCTTTCACAGTGTCAGGTTGTGCTCGTAGCTTAGGACCCATTTACATTATTGGTGGTGTTCCTTCACACTTCATAGGTGTTTACATTATTGACATCTGATGAGGTGACTTCCACCCTTGTGTCGACATCAACACATTTACCACGGGGAGGAGTGTACATTATTGGGTGGTAGGAGGTAGTAGATTTAGATGAGACCCCTTGGTCTTGAGTTTGCAGTGGGAGGATTATATACTTTGACTCCATGGCCCATTGGACAAGCTTTGGTACTATAGGTCTACTTACATGTTATTCTTCATCAGATTACAGGGCCTTTGTATCCTTCCACACAGTTACATGGGTATTTTTGGTACACATTCCTCAGTTCACAGAACATCATTGGTACATCTTGCAGAGTTCTCACAGGGCATCGGTTTGATTATATGGACACAAAGATTCTTATGGTTCTTGATATCCCACAGGGGGATCCCGTCCCCTTGAGTCGCCATTGTTAACCCCTAGATTTTCACCCTTGAAAGTCTTGAGGGTTAAGAGCCATCATGCAACACTTTGGTTGGCATACTGAGATTTTCCAGGGTTTTTAGCACTTATGTTGAGCAGAAGGTTATTTCACACACGAGGCAGGTACATGATTAGTACAAGGTTGCTTAGTTCAAGAGTCACAGTCTACTTTGTTTCCATGCATTTGTGAGAGAGAGAGATGTATACAGGTGTTGCTACTTTTTAGGAGGCACTGTTTGAGTGGGTCTCCTGATAGTTTGGGCCAATTCAAAGCATACAATATGAGTTCTTGCAGGATCCTAGGCCCGCTGACATATTTTCGGGTGACATGCAGGAACTTTCTATTTTTGGCTGGTTGTGATTCAGGCCCCAGATTCAGATTCCGAGAGCACAATATTGATCCTTAAGGCATCTAGAGGCCTTTGGACCTTTTTTCGGATGATGTCACCCATATTGCTATTTTTAGTAGGTTGAGCATCAGGGCCCACATGACAGTTCTGATGGCGTATTCAGATCCCTTGTGGAAAGAGGAGATTAATGAGTATAAAGTCAAGGGTATTCAGACTACTTTCTATTTTTGGCAGTATGTATGTGGACAATTTTTCTAAAAATAGAATTAGGAACCTATTTTTAGAGAACCCTATTTTTAGAGGTTCTATTTTTAGTTGCCTCTATATTTAGCAAATCCAGTCATTGCCCATGTAGTGCCAAGTGGTAGCCTCTAAGGTCGACATTGTTGATGAATGCAGCTATGTTAGACATTCTCCAGCTTACAAACCTGTGAGGTGTGGACCATAGTAGCTATGTGAGTCTTTCTCCCAGCTTACAAACCCGAGAGAAAGCCCCTAAGAAGGGTACGTGGTTCCTTCTTGAGACAGAGCTAGGAACGTAGAGATGACCTCCTCCATTCGGAGAGTGAGAAGAACTCCAGATGATTATCTAGTGGGAAAGGCGATCTAATGAGTTGGACGTGCCTATGGCGGAGCACAAGGTGAATGTGTGAAATCCCAAAGTGCTAGGTGCATCGTCATGTGAACAAAAATGAAGACAATGTGTTAGCCTCCTCTGAGCAACAGAGTTGACGAGAAAACTCCAGATGATTCTCCTGTGTGAGGCAGTGAGAAAGAAGATCTGTAGAGTGGACGTGCCTGTGGATGAGCATAGGTGAACGTGTGTAGATCTGGTTCTTTTGTGTAATGCAGTGAGCCAGAGTTATGACATCCCTATGGATGTGCCCCTAGTGGATGAACACTAGTGGGTGTATCAGATCCTTTGCTATATGTTGTTCAAGAGTCAGACCTGCCTGTAACCCTAATTGTTATGTAAAGGGTACAGGTTGGCCCCACCTTAATGTGATTAATAATAAATGTAAAAGATAATTAATATAGTTAATATTAATTATAATAATAATAAAAATGATAATAATAATTATAATATGACTTAGTGAGGTCGGCCCTATTGAGCCAATAGGCACTTCAGTGGATAGGATAAGTCTAATATAAGTAAAGGGAAATTCCCCATTGTGGAAATATATCTTTCTTGTGAGTTTGGAAATTTCAGCAAGTACACTTCTTTGGCAAAAGGTGTGCACCTCTCTTGGGCGCTAGAGTTCTAGGGTTTGAGCACCCTCTTGTGTGCTAGGTCTTTCTTGGAGGTGAAGGTCTTTCTCTTGATGAATATAACAAAGGATTTGGTCGGGTTTTCTTCCCTTGTTGAGAAGAGTTTCCCAGGATACATTTTGTGTTCTTGTGCATGGTGCTTCTTCTTGTGATCTTGGTTGTTGCAGCATTTATGGTTATGGTTAAATGATAAAATGGAATAAACTTCATGCTTAACCTAATGCTTATGAAAAATCAACATGGTATCAGAGCATAGGTCTTGAAGAACCCATTGCACAAGCTACAAGCCTTTACCAGTCATCCCTCCTCTCCTGCAGAACCGTACGACCCTCCTAGGGTATCCAAAAATTTCCGTACGACCTCCTTTTCAGTGGTAATTCATCCCATAATACTTGGATGCTAGGGCTGCTTCTGGCATAGAAGAGTACGACCTCTTCTAGCGCATCTCCAGAAGCTCTCAAAACGAAATTCCGAGAAATTTTGATTTTTGGACCTAGGTTTCTAAGGTGCCAAAAATTCTTGCAGAACATTAATTTTGGGTTTCTGAAGAAACTTTTTCTTGAATCAGCATGTTTAGATTGCACAATTCGGGTGCAATAGAAGTTTATTTGAGCAATGGAAAATTGCAATTTCACCAACTATTGCCTAGCCAGCCTAGCCAGCCTAGCCAGTTTCTGATAGTTCTCGGGAAAAAAAATCTAATGTTTAGACTTTTAAGCAAATAGATAGCCCAAGAACTCTTTGAAAAACACCACATTTCCCCAATAAACTGTTCATTCTCATAGCTAGTGAAATCTCACTTAATAATTTGTTGAGACGGAGCTGGCATCAAACAATACCATCGTTGCACTCATTCAAATGAAATCCCAAATATTAGAGAAGGGGATTTCCGATTAAGTCATTGTTCGTATCTATTGCAACATCATTTATCCCTTGTTCTTCAATTTCCGTGCAAACATGCAGAGGGGCATTCCCATCATGATCTCACTAAAAGAAGTGTAGACATGTAATCATTTGTGGGCAATGTTATCCCCCAACCCTAGGGTAACTAAGGAGATGATGTCTTTAGGCTTGCATGTAGCAGATATTGAGTGTCGAGAGTCAGATGACCAGATGATCCCACATTGAACAAAAAGAGCCCCTTCTCTCCACCACACATCACCACTCATTGTCAGCGGCATAGCAACGTCCGCCACATTGGTTTGACTCCCAGAGGACGAAAGTTCTTGCTTCATGAGGTAACAAGTCTAGTCTCATGGTAAGTGTCACTTTAATATTTGAAGCATTTGAGCAGGTTGCAAAGAGTCATTTCTGATTATGGAACGTTTGCTTGGAAATTATATCTTTTGTCTTGTTTCACCTTGGTGGTTGACATGGTATCTTAGTAAGTTGGTCACTCTCGGGAAAAAGGTTGCTAGTGGAGTCTCCTTGAAGGGTCATCATACCATTCACACACATACTTACCACTTTCCACACTTCTTCTCCTGTGTTTCCTCATCTTTTGGGTTTTCGAGTTCATTGACCCAACAGATACATTGCTGGTTGTATTTTTTTCAGTCCCATTGACCATCCTAAAGTGGCTTTAGGTACTCCTGTGAATGATCATTGCTGACTGTATTTTTTTCAGTCCCATCGACCATCTTTTTGGTTATTTGGTGAACATTAATATAGTTATCTTATCTTAGTCTGACTGTTATGTATCCTGGAATTGAACAAGGAAAGAGAAAAGCAACAGCCTATATAAAGTCACGTCATGAGAAAGCATTGAATGCTGCGTGTTAGATATGTGCATTCAATGAGATGTAGTGTCCTTGTATTGTTCTATTCTTACTGTGGTCATGTATCCAGGAATTGAATAAGGAAAGAGAAAAAGCAGCTGCTGCTATAAAGTCACTTAAAGAAAAAGCAGAAGAACGACTGAAGACAGAGCTCCGACTTAAGGTACTTGCCTTTTGATGTTGAAATTTTATAGAGGCTGTGCATATAAAATTAATGGCAGAAATGGATTGTCTCTACTTCCTAATCCAGTTTCACTCGTCTCTTCTTTGGTAACTTTTCCCCTGTTTTCTGTTTATGTATCTTGTTTCAGAATCATAATGGCTTTGTCTTGATCCCATATTATGTTTAGGAAGAAGAAACAGGCACGAAGCTTAAGAAGGCCCAGCTGCTTGCAAAAGCAGAAACAACTGCAGCTATTGCAAAGGAAAAGTCATCCTATTTGAATGATATGGCAGATGCCAATCTTCAGGTCTGTTCTTTATTCATTCAATATTCATTTGTATATGTGTATCCTGTTTATTAATTGATGTGTTGTTTGGGACATGAAATATTTGTGAACATATTTCTTTTGAGTACTTAGGGATGAGACTTTTAGAGGAAAGTTGCATTATGTTTCTTTTGAGATCATGGGCTCAAAGCTTGACTCATGGTGCAATGAATAGGCTTGAAGCCTTGATCTGATATTGAGCTTTTCATCATCTTTGCAGATTAATGCCCTGCGCATGGCTTTTTATGCTCGTTCAGAGGAGGCTCGTCAAAGTCACTCTTTGCACAAGCTTGCTTTGGTAGTATTAATATTCTAATTATGCAATTGCAATTCATAGTAGAGGCCATTGTATCTTATTAGGGAGAGACTATGAAATTCCTACTAATCTTTGGTGTTAGTTTGACATATTTTCGAATTTTCTCTTGACCAATTTTTCTTATGCAATTAGTTGCAAAATGAAATACCTCCGTTGTGTTTTGTAAGTCAAATCTTTTTGCTGGCTTAGTGCTGCTGCCATTTTGAGTTTACTGTTGATACATACTTTGTTAAATGCACATTTAAACATTTTCTTTGGCACAGGGAACATTTGCTCTAGAAGATGCATTAATGAAGGGTGTGCCTTTTGATAAAGAAATAGCTGTACTCCGTGCATCTATGGAAGGCATTGATAAAGATGTGCTTTTAGATCTGGCATTGTCATCATTTCCGCCAGAAACTTTAACACATGGAACAAAAACTGAGGCACAACTGCATCAAAAGGTATGCTTATATGATATATCTAACCATTTCATTTGTTTGGATCAATGGCGTTATTCAAAGAATATCCCAAATGTAAAAGAGTCATCAGCATTGTGGAATTAAATCATCTTTCCAGTTTCAGCTCTAGTCGTAGGGCACAAAGCTGAAGGTGTAGATTTGTCCTTGTTTGTGGAATCACCAAATGAAAAGATAGGAAAGGCCTATAACCAAGTAGGAAGTTCAAACACTAAATTAAAACATTTCAATTTAATGCATTTCTGTGGCATTAAATCGATAGAGTTTACTTTTCTTCTTGATTGATAGGAACTTTTGGGAGTTGTTGCAATGGACTGTCCAGTTAATAAATATCTGGAGGAAAAGAAATTTCTTGAAAGCTATGAGCTTATGTTTAATCTTGTTGTATTGCTCTATACATTGGTGTAGATGATGGTGGACTAGGGAATTGTGTATCTTAGGGTGAACAAATGCTTGATGCCTTCAGAAACATTAACTAAATTTTATGGGTTAGTATTGCAGTTTAGAATTATTGAAGATGAGGTACACTTTCTTGAGTAATGTGGCTCTATTGTGGATGAGGGTGGAGATTTGAAAAGTCTCCTGGTAAGGTCTGCTGTTATGTGAACAAGTCTGAGATCCACTTGAGTGCTATTGTGTATTTGCACGCAGAGTTCTACATTTCTTCACCAGGGGATGGTTTTATGGAGCTGAATCCAAAAGGAAACAAGGACAGATGTGATAACAAATTTTAGGTGTCTGTCTTTACAGATTGTGGGGTGAACAAATGCTGGATATCTTTTGGTTGACAAACTCTTCCATGTTTGAGTTCAATCAAGCACTGTTGCACAAGCTTCACAAACATTAACTTAATTTTATGGGTGAGTATTGCAGCTTAGAATTAATGAAAATGATGTCTAAAAACAAATGAATGAGTTTATTGCCATGTAAACAGGCCTGGGTTCCACCTAGCCGCTGCTGTGTATTTGCACATGGACTATGGAGTTCTGCATTGCTTTGTCAGGGGATGGTTTTATTGGGATGAACCCAGAATGAAACAAGGAAAGATTCAGTGAACAGATTTTAGGTGTCCGCCTTTACAAATTTGTAAACAATTCCATGGAATATTTTCATGGCCGTTAATTGAGGGTTGCACGTAGAAAATGCCATGATTCTTAGATTATCATGGCACTTAGATCCCTATAATCCAGTTATACCTGTGGTGATTCTAACACTTTAATTTGCCAGTTGAGGATTTGAATGTCTAGTCTGTACAATAAATGGTCATTCTAATGCAGATATTATCAAGCTTTGGGAGTTAGGACACAATCTGGATTAAGTTTAAACCACAATTCACTGTATTGACACAGTAGCATTTAGAACCATAAAATAATCTCTAATGTTTTAACGAATGATAAAAGGAAAGATGGGAATATACCGTGACTAAAGGAGGATGAGATATGTATGTATTATGTTACATTCATGTGGATAAAAATGTCGCCATTCATTCTGGCAGCTCCTATATGCTATTTCAGTTGATGCGAAGGTGTGAGATTGATTATACATACGGTTTAATTAGCTGATTTAGCCTTTCATACTATATCATTGGAATTTCATTTAGAATTGCAACATTTTAATTCCATCACAGTTAACACAGACAGCACAGGTAGTAGGATTCTGTGTGTGCATTTTTTATTTTTTATTTTTTATTGTAGTGTTGGTAATTGTGAAGAAATGTTTATCCTAGAGTTGTTTCAATGATGATGATAAAATGCCAATAATAATTCTAAATGATAGCATACAGATTTTTAGTATTTCACTTTAGAAGACTTTTTATGTTAATTTCATTCATAAAGGAGAAGAGTCTAATGAGGTGTGGCTTTCCATATTTAAAAGTTGACTTGCTTTGGCGAGAACTTTTATATTGGAAATTTTAGGTTTAAATCTTGTGAAGTTGGTTCCTCAACAGCAGGAACTCAAGTTTTGAACTGCCCAGAGAAATATAACCAGAAAAAAAATAGAAAAATCCTTGATCATGAATAAAGACGACTAATTAAAGATTCCTTATTCTACATTAATGTTTGTAGTATAGCTGTTGTTACTAGATGCATGAGTTTTAGGGAAATATAGAGTTATTTCATATATATATACATTGTCTTGCCTGATTTGAATTGTGGTTTCTGACTTTCCCTAGTTAGCAATGTTAATATAGGATGCATTTTGCAGCTGTTTTTAGGCTTCTGTGTGTAGTGAATGTCAGACGACCTGAACATTTTTTGAATATTTCATGTATTGTTTTGTTTCTTATAAATCTATGAATGGTGTGACTATTCAGCATTCTGACACATTTTCCATTTCATTTGTCTTTCTCATCTTGTATATTTGTTGTTTTTAAGTGGCATAAATGCTTATATACTAGAGCTATTGTATATTTGTACTCTTTGCAATGAAAGAAATGATATACTGGAGCTAATGAAAATGCATCATTTAAAAAAAATTATATAGAATTTCTAGTAAGTATTCGTGCTTATTCCCAGCTATTGCATAAGTTTAAAAGCTTGACAGTAAATAGTCCATTATGAATTTATGTTTCTTCCCACCATCGATTAACAGTAGATCTGTGACCATATTTCATTGCATGTGCAATGTGATGCAGTTTGAATCCCTAAAGGGGACATTGCGAGAACTTGCCCTTATTCCATCTGGTGGTGGAGGACTTTTGACTCATGCCCTGGCTCATTTTGCTTCTGCTGTGAAGGTGAGCAAACTAAACATTGGTAGGTGCCATACTCATTGTCTAGTGGATTAATATGTGAAAGTTCTTCATTTACTCTTTGCAGGTCAAAGAAGATGGGCTACATTCTGAAGGTATTGAATCAGTCATCGCTCATGCTGAGCATTTTTTGGCAGAAGGAAAGCTTATTGAAGCAGCTGATGCTTTAGAGAAGGGTGCACAGGGGAGCAAAGCTGAAAGTCTTGCTGCTGAGTGGGCAAGACAGGCTCGTAACAGGGCTGTCACTGAGCAAGCCTTGTCTCTCTTGCGGGCCTATGCTATTGCGATTGCTTCAACTCTCACCTGAATTTCCTGATCCTGCAGCTATATGTCGTATTTTGAGAGATTTTGGCTTCTCTTGAGCAGGACTTGTCATCTCTATGAACTTACACAAGATGCCGATGCCTTTTTTCTTTTCGAAATGTAATCTCTGAGCAATTTTATTTAGCTTCCAGGGTGCTTGGTGTAGCAATTTATGTTAAGACCAATTGGTCGACATGGGTGGGAAACATTGTTGTTTGCAATTAAAGAGTTATGCTGTCTCAGATTTGTTTCTTATACATAATCTATCAAGGCCATTACAACCAGTAACTAGTTCTCAGCTTCAGATTGTGCTGCCGCTGACATTGGAAATAATTCAGTCATTCTTCCTTTTGCATTATTTGTTTTTGAATGTAACGCCCAAAACAGTAAACTGTTGTGGGACATTTCATTTCAATAAAGGCAATCTTCCAAGGGTTTCAACAGGGAAACTTTGTACTGCATGCAAAATGAGGAATCTATTTTAGGCTTAGAAATTATTCTAGAGGCTACATTTCTCAGCGCTTTCTGATTTTGTTAAGTGGTCATGCTTGCAGCTTCTCTGATACATCCGTCTACCAAGGTGCCTTTTGAGCATGGTTGATGAAAGGTTTCTTTTTTTAACCTTTTGAAAGCCAGACAAGCTTGTGCAGGAAGGCTAACCTGGTTTATTTAGCTGGCATTCCCGAACATTTAATTGTGGGACTACGTAGGAGATTACTTCGACCCAGACTATCTATATCTGATTATCTCAAGGGTGGTTAATCTTTCTTTGAATATTAGAAACTATTTTTGGTTTCAAAGAAAATCTATTTTCTTGTTTTCCAAAGCCATGGTCTCCGAGCCATGACCAGTGGTAATGTGGGTGCCTAATAAGCACAGATTTACATGAGCCTTGAGCTTTTCCAGCAGAAAATCAGAATCTAGTTTTCCTAATTTGTAGATGTTCACTTGCAATATAAAATTGTGTGCAGATAAAAAATGTTGCAAGTAACCTCTCAGAGATGATCGATCAGCAACTGGGCGTGTTTTGGATTACGGTTGTTTAGTACAAGTGCTTGTTAAGCCAGAAGGTAAAAGTAGGAAGGTGTTCTATGGATTACTGAAAACAAATATCTTATTCTTTTTTGTTTGGTCATAGTTCTACCCAGTGAATTCAAATTTATTGAATACTTTCCATACTTTAATATGGATTTTAGTGCTTTATTGTTTTGTTTTCAAGCCACAAACTTTGGATTTTTAAAATGGATGACAATTTTTAAAATACATCATTTCTTCAAATCCTATTATAAATATTTTTATGCCACTACAATTCAAAACATCGCAAGAGTAAACGCCATTACAAATGCAAGAAGGAAGTGTTCAAACTATTCTACGGAAAGCCATGCGTTCTGCATTGTTCTTAGAGAAATCAAAATCAATTATAACCATCGTCTAGAGACCTTGTTTCACGACCCTCGCAACATTTTTATAAATTAAACTCTTTAGAAAATTTCTCAACAATGGTTTAAAACTTTAAACATTTACTTTAATGTAACTCTTTAAACATCGCAAGAGTAAATGCCATTACAAATGCAATAACGAAGTGTTCAAACTATTCTACGGAAAGCCATGCGTTCTGCATTGTTCTTAGAGAAATCAAAATCAATTATAACCATCGTCTAGAGACCTTGTTTCACGACCCTCGAAACATTTTTATAAATTAAACTCTTTAGAAAATTTCTCAACAATGGTTTAAACATTTACTTTAATGTAACTCTTTAAACATCGCAAGAGTAAATGCCATTACAAATGCAAGAAGGAAGTGTTCAAACTATTCTACGGAAAGCCATGCGTTCTGCATTGTTCTTAGAGAAATCAAAATCAATTATAACCATCGTCTAGAGACCTTGTTTCACGACCCTCGCAACATTTTTATAAATTA
>SNQJ01S0000482.1:147043-172653 GCA_010110895.2 Picea sitchensis | reverse complement strand
TCTGCCTCTCACTGAGGTCTTTCTGATCAAGAAAATACTTGAGACTGTTATGATCAGTCTTCACTACAAATCTGTTGCCTACCATATACTGCCTGAATTTGGTTGAGGCATGCATGATCGCTAGCATTTCCTTGTCGCGAATAGGATAGAATCTCTCTGACTCATTAAGCTTTCTTCTCTCAAACACAATGGGGTGGCCCCCCTGCATCAAAACTGCTCTAGTCCCCACCCCTGATGTGTCACACTCTAAGACAAATGACTGTGAGAAGTCTGGAAGGGCTAGAACAGGGCATGTGATCATAACCTCCTTCATTTTTTCGAATGTCTGTTGTGACTCCTCTATCCAATGGAAAGCACCCTTCTTGGTCAAGTATGTGAGTGGTGCTCCCAACTATGAAAATCCCTTGACGAACCACCTGTAGTAATTGCATAACCCAAAGAATCCTTTTAGCTTTGTGAGGTTATTGGGCATCAACCAATCCAAAATGGCCCTGATATTTTCCTGATGAACTTGTACTCCCTTCTCATCGATGATATGCCCCAAGTACAATAGTTCTCTCATGCCAAATTCACATTTGTATTCCTTGGCATATAGTGATTGTGCCTGCATAATATCCAAGACCTCCCCCAAATGTGCCAGATGCTCATCCCATGTCTTGTTGTAGATCAGTATATCATCGAAGAAAACCAGAAGGTACTTCCTCAACTGTCCTCTAAATATGTGGTTCATGCAAGACTGGAAAGTGGCTGGTGCATTGGTCAATCCAAATGGCATGACCAAGAACTCAAAGTGTCTGAAATGGCATCGGAATGTTGTCTTCTCAATGTTCTTCTCCTTGATGTTGATCTGATGGTATCCTGACCGTAGATCAATCTTCATGAAGAATATTGCCCCATGTAACTCATCCATCAACTCATCTATGCGTGGAATAGGGTATTGATTCTTGATCGTTTTCTTGTTGAGCGCTCTGTAATCGATGCACATCCGTAATGTGCCATCCTTCTTCAGTACCAGAATGATTGAAGATGAAAAAGGACTCATGTTGGGTTGGATGTGCCACATAGCAAGCAATTCTTTGATTGCTTTCTCAATCTCGTCCTTAAATTTCTTGGGGTGCCTATAGGTTGTTGTAATCACCGGTTGTATCACCTGCCTCTAACTCAATCATGTGCTCAAAACCCCTGTTTGGTGGTTTCCCTGGTGGTATCGGCCCAAATAATGGCTCATACTGACCGAAAATCTCTCTAATCTATGGATGGTACTACTCCCTAACCTATGAGTCCTTTCGCATGGTGATCAAACACTCTGCTACATAAGCCACATCACCATGACAAAAGATCCACTCCATCCTCTTTGTCGATACTGTTCGAGGTGCCCCTATAGACATGCCTCTCAGCACAACTCTCGATCCACTGGCATCTCTAAAGCTCATGGTCAACGTCTAATAGTTGAACCCAATCTCCCCCAATGAATATAACCACTGTACCCCTAACACGACATCAATATCTGACAGTTCAACTACATAGAATGTGTCTGTCAGGGTGTAATTGCTTAGTTTGACCTCTAGGTTAGGGATCATGTCTAAGCATGTCATCGTGTATCCATCTGCCACTGCTACATGGAATCCCTCAAACTCCTCCATGCATAACCCCCTCCTGGCTACTAAGGATGCATCTATGAAGTTGTGGGTAGCCCCACCATCAACTAACGTTGTCATGTGTTGCCCCTATACAAGGCCCTTGATCTTGAGAGTGTTGTACCTGGGTACTCTTGAAAGGGTGGCTATGGTTCCCCCTTTCACCTCTCTATGAGGTTTTGCCTCCTCCTTGGGTTGTGCCCTTGCCGGTATCTGAGGTTTCTTCGGCTGCTTCTCTGGCTCATGAGTAGTCTCAGTCTCTGAATCATTGTCTGTCGGTGCCTCAATATCCTCATCCTCCTCCTCACTGCCTGATTCCACTTCAATGTAGTGGATTTGTCCCTTTCCCATGCATCTATGCCCCGGGACCCAAGGGTCTTTGCAAGAGAAGAAAAGCTTCCTCCTCATCAACTCTTGTCTCATATCATCATCCAACTTGGGCTTGCTCTTCCATTCCCTTTGAGGATTCTTCTGATCCTTGTCTCTCTGTGGTACAAAGGGTTTGGTAAAGGGTTTAGTTTTTGGCACGGAGTCTGCCAAGTCTCTAGTGCGTCGAATGGCATCCTGCAAGGTATGAGGCCGGTATGCCTTCACCCATCCTCGCAAGGGTTATGTGAGCCCTTCTATGAATAACATGACCAACCGGGGCTCAGATATATCTGTCACTGCCACTGCTACCCTCTAAAACTCTGAGATGAATGCCTCTGATGTGCCAGTTTATCTCAACTGGGATAGATCTCTGAAATGGATGTCTAGATCCCTCCTGTCAAATCTATCCATGAGTCTCTTTGTGAACTCTTTGTAAGAGGTGATGCGACTATGGCCCAATGTCACCAATCTGTGATACCACCACTCGTGTGCCTCACCCTCCAAGTGTAAGGTGGCGAAATTGATGGCCTCTGACTCAGTTATCTGGTTGAGCTTGTAGTAGGTGTCTAGTTTTTGTACCCAAGCTCTAACGGTGCATTTGGACGATCCGTCAAAAGAAGGTATGGTGACTTTACCAAATTTTTAGATGAAATCAATGTTATGCCCCTATTGTTGTTGCGGCTGTGACCCTCCCCTCTGTGGCTCTCTGGGGCGATTCCTGAGTTTGATTCCACAATACTCGACTAAGGTCATATCCTGATGGAAGTCATGACCCAATGCTGAATACTCCCTCCGATACTCTGCAATGTCCTCTACATGAGTGGGTGGTCTCTGTGCTATCGGCATCTGTGCTACTACCGGGGGTGCCCTTTGGAAACTGGGAAACAATGGTAGGGGAATCCTACTCACAAAAGTGTATGTGCGAGTGGGTGACTGGGGTCTACTGCCTGCCCTTGAGTTCCCCTGTACTGCATGTGGGGCTTGGGAGCCCAAAATATCCATCATAGCCAATTTATCAGACCCTTGAGCCAAGGATTGTGACATGGTCCACTGACTAGCTAACATATCACTGATAACCTGCATGAAGACTGCCTTTGGTTCCATGGGGGCCTTACCGCTGCCCTCTGGTTGCTCATATCTGTCTCCTAGCATCCTCTCTTCTTCATTCTTGGCCTTGCGCTCTGCCATTCTCTCTACTTCTCTGTGTGCCTCTTCCTCTTCCTCTGAACTGGGAGGGAAAGGAGGAAAGTTAGGCCTTCTTTCTTTGCGCCTATTGTAAGTGACATATTCATCACCTACGTGTTCACGACCATATGGATATTCTGTTGTACTCATCGTCTTTAGTCACAGGCTAGCAGAACTGAATCTCTGATACCACTAAAATATCCCTGATCCCACTGGTTAGGATATTTACTATGGATCTAGTGTTCTTTCTTGCAGATCTGATACATTGGGGATTTCTGAATGTGTTTTATCTGCAGATTTGATACTTTGTCGGTTTCTGGATGCGTTTCAGTTGTGTGTTTGAGATGTTTATGGTTATTGCATGTGCATGCTATATATCATGGTTTAAACAGTATATAGATTATGTATGCGGAAATAACAAACATCAATAATATGTATTATGAGACTCAAGCATGGAAATACAATGATATACTGGAAATATAGAATATAGTTCTCATCTAGATCACATGGATCTTCACTGGAATACAAACAAATAACATAAAAATACATGTGATCAGAAGATGAAGGTAGACCTGATGCATGCATGGGTAGATCGACAAAAATAGGTGATCCCGAAGAAATACGGTAACTGCTACAAGATGTAAAACTCATACGGAAGGTTATACTTGTCAGAATGAGCTGGAATATGTCCCAATAGAAGCGCCTTGGCCTCTAGAGTGATACTGATGAGTGTCGGAGGGTAGATCTAATCTTTAGCGCACTGGATCTCGACCCCTGGGGGGGTTGCACACCTCTTGGGACCCTGGATGCACCCCAAATGATTCCACCAACGAAATCAGCTACTATAGGACTCAAAATGATCGCCTCGTCAAATGTGGAACTGGGTCGGGAGGGTTTCACCGAATTTTCTCTGATGCTCCGTCTGCAACCCCAAATGTCCTTCTGAAAGAGTTGTGCCCTAAATGGATGGAGGGTGTGATATGAAGGATTCCACCATCGGAATCTGATGGGAAGTAGCTCAATCTAAGCACCCTGGCTGGATCTCAACTGGATCGGAAGGAAACTGTAATCTGAACTCTGCCCTCATGCAGCTCCACAAACCCTCAATCTGACTTGCGCCCTCACTAGCTGAGTTTCACACACTATAACTGGATGCTCTTGAATATCACGGAGAAATACCTGGATGGTATCTCTGATGGGCTAGGGTGTGTCTCTCAACACTGAAACCGATCAATGGTGGTGGTTTCCTCTAGAAATCCACAAAACAGTAAAGTCGAATCTCCTCCTCCTATGGCAACTCTCAACATCAAATCATAACAATGCATAACGAGGAATTAGGTCAAATTCATCCCTTTATACTCTTCCTGATCTAATTCACCATTGACCTCACTTAAGCTAGGTGCTTTTCCTCCTAATGTGAATGATTAAATAATTAAGTCCCCCTTTAGCACCTTTTCGTTCTAATTCTTCGTTGACTTAGGCTTAAGTGACTTTCCCTATGCTTTTTGGATTAATTCATTGTTTATCCACCAAATCACCCTTATTACTCCATTTTGTTCCTTGTTTGTGCCTCACTATAGTCTACGGGAACACATAGAATACTAAGTCACTCCCTGTTGGTCTACTCTTGGGAACGGGACCTCACATCTTGATGAAGAACATCCTAGATCTAAGGGTTGTCATGAAAACCATTTCCCATCACTTGCACATATTCCAAGGGTGCACCATCTTTGAGGAATTTTCTCAGATATGATTTGATCAAGGGATAAAATTAATAGAAGAGATCCCTAATCAATGAGGATAACTTGGTCATGATTCACTTGTTTTGAGGTCAAAAGGTGAGTATATAAGGGAGTGCTACACATTTAGGGGGGTCTACCATATTCTTTGGCTATATTTGGTGAAACATGGAGCTACCTAAGGAAGGTCCTAGATCCAAGGGACCATTAATTTCTTCATTGCACATGTTCCTAGGACTACCACCTCTTAAAGTATTTTATTGATATTTTAGAAGAGGTCAAAGCATATATTTTTAGTTATAATTCCTCATCTAAGGAGGAGATTCATGGTGCATATATTGAGCATTTTCTAGGACACTCTAACTTTGAAGGGAGTAATAATTTTACCACATGTTTTGCACATATACCAAGGGAGCATCATTATCTTGGAGGTGGAGAATTCAATTAATAACCACTTTGAGTCCACTTTTGCACACGTGCCGAGAAATTGGTTACAATAAAGAGGAGTGTCATCTTTCAAGGAAGGGATTAATGAACCATTAACTAATTTTTGCACAATTATGAATGATGCTCCCACGAATGATGTTCCCACTCGCACACATTTCAAGGCTGCACCTGATTTCTAAGGGGTTTTTTAATATTATATGCAATTTAGTTTCATCCAAAAGTATATCTTGGAGAGCACCCTATTGAGTGAGGTGACACATGGTATCATTCTTCATCCCAAGGAGAAATACACCAAATACACCATAGTCTTGATGGGCACTCCCTTAACATGACACTAGGTAACCCTCACACATGGTCAAAGAAGCATTATTTAAGGAAGCACTTTTCCTATGACACTGATAAGTGGCATAAAGGACTCACTCAAAACCTTGTTCATGCATATTTTATTGTTTTTGCGGAGTGACCTTCCTTGAGGAGCTTATATGATCCATACTATAATATTTTTTCAGGATAGAGAGTGGATCTAGGATTCACTTGTTATTTTTTATTGTAAGAGAAGTTGAGCTAAAACTCTATATAAAGAGAAGCCCTCTCATTTGTTAAGCATGGTTGGATTTGTTAGGAGATCCCCTCCAAGTTTAGTTGAAGATATACTGGGAGGAAGACGTCAAGGGGCAAATTCATATGTGAGGTTTTCATCTTTCTCTTCTCTTTTTCATGGATGACTAGAAGTCTATACAAGGATTGCCCCTGTTTGTTGTTGAAATAAACTTTGTAGAAGGGTAATTATACTCCAATAAGAAGATGTTAGGCTTTGAGGTTATTACCCTCTCTAATCCTTGTTGTAACTTTGAATTTTGGGGGATTTTTCTGTTGTAATTGTAGATTGGATGTGGCACATTATGGCCCTTCTATTGTTGTGTGGAAATCAAATTTGGATATATGATGTACTGTTGGGTTCATTTAATACAAGGCTATCTTGCATTGTCTACTTCATCTTTGGTTTCATGTTATGGTTGTTCTTTCACGGTTTAATGGTTGCACACCACTTTCATTGTAATTTCACACATAGTTACTAGATTGGCGAGAAATGCAACCTCAAAACAAGAACTCTAGCTCTAAAACCCCATATTTTTAGGTCAAAAACACCAAAATCAAGCATCGAATAAAAAAGTGGTGGTATCGCTAGCACCCATTTTTTTGCAGGGTTAAAATTACCACTTTTTGAAACCGTGGCCTTAAAAACCTCATAATGTTTCCAACAAAAAGATTAAAAACAACAATTGAATGGAAAAGTGGTGCTATTGACAACACCTTTTTTTTTCTAGGGTTACCTTTTACAACCACGAGAAAAAACATGCATTTAAAACATAAAATATTGTTTGAGCATGTAGGTTTCCATAGTTAGTCATAATGTAGATAAATTTTCTGGATAGAACTTGTGTACTTATACACAAGTTCAAACTAGAAAATTTATCTACATAAAATATTATTATTACTCTTATTTTTTAAAATACATTAAAAAAATAATTTAAAGAATATTTTATTTAAAAAATAATAATAATTTAAAATAAAATTTAAAAAAACATTAAATAAAACAAATTAAAACAAAAACTCAATAAATAAATAAAAATTAAAAACATAACATAAAAATCAAATAAAAGGAATAAAGAAAACAACATTAATTAAAAAATAAAAAACAAACTTTAGCTTTGCCACTCCACCCCCTAGTTCCCCTCCTTCCTTGAGCCGGCACTTGTTTGAGAGGTGGGGTGTGGGAAGGGAGGGGATAGAGTTTGTTACAAACATAAAAATGATAATAATAATAAATTGTAATAATAATTAATATCATTTAATTAAATCAAGAGGCACATACCTCTTCGTCAAGAGGCACGTACCTCCTCACCTCGTGACTAATCAATGCTATATAGCAACCATCACGTGGGTAGTGTAATCATCATTCTTATCATATTCAATCAAATATTCATTTCTCAGTGAAGAACAACTTTCATGTTACAAAGTTCCGCTCTTGTCTGTCTTTTAGAGAAGCAATGGATGGGGGCAAAGCCTGCTCCCCTCCCTTCCCATACATCACCTCTCAAATGAGTGGTGGATCAGTGAGGGAGGGAAAGATAGGGAGCGATAGGGGCGGATACCCCCAACCTAAAGTTTGATTATTATTATTATTATTATTTAATAACCTTTATATATATATATATAGGTGTATCCCATAAAAATTTATTTAAAAAAAGAAACAAGAGTGAAATAAAGAAGTATGACATTTTTAGACAAATCATGGATATAATATTGGTTTGATCCGTTAGATTTCTTGGGGATATGGGAGTATTTGAATTAATTCCTTGATTCAAATTTGGACAAGCACATCCCAAAGTTTGATTGAAATAATGACTCAACTATGCTACATGTTAAATATTTCATTCAATTCATTTCAAGATTCAATGTTGTTCGTGAGGATGTCAAGATGAAAACGTTTTTGTGTTTCTTGAGAGATGATGTAGTAGATTGACTTATTGATTTTATTCCAAGGGAGAGATCTTCACTTCTAGGTTTGATCAAAGGATTTCACAAGCATTGAGATGTTACCTATGAAGAATAAGAACAAGTGGAAGATTTAATGGATGAGCCACATCGCATCCAGGCCACGTGTGAGGAGTCTTTGGAAGACCAACTTTCTCTTCATCCCATAAGTCATTTGTGCATGAGATTTCAGATTTGGAGGTAGAGAAGTATGATGAAATCACTGAAGACCTTCTTGAAACACTTCATGATTCCATTGAAGACTATGCATGCCATTTTCTTCTGAAAGAAGCACATTATGATGATGAGGTACACTTACATGAAGACAAGGTTTTGGCGAGTTATTTTTCTTTTCAAATTGTTTTATTTGATGATAAATCCTTAATTATTTGGAGATGATAGATTTGGTAGAGAAACCCTCAGAAGATAAAGGACTTTTAGGTGTTTGAATCCCCTCATATGAGGAAGAACATAACAATAAAGAGTACAAATACATTGATATTATTTTCCATATTGCAAAAGCATGGATAGGTAGTGATTACTTGTATTTTCATGAAGATCGAGTATCTATGATATTGATGGTGAGAGCTATAGGGACATTTTTCAGAGTTCGTCTCTTGGACAACCTAGGTTCATGGAGGTATGTCATTTAATGTCTTTTATTCATCAATATCCATTCATTTTCAGCAAAGGGGTGACTTAGTGTAGCATAAGGGGTATTTTCATGGAAACAAAAGTGTAGAACTTTTCTAGCCATTAGTGTTGACATCTCCCACTTAATTCATGTTCGACAAATTAGCAAGAGGAGATATTTTAAAGTTGCAATTTGTTTGGGATAACAATGCTTTCAATATTTGTTTTTTTGTAGAAATTTTCATCCTCCCAAAAGAGGGTAGCAATCCCTAAATTTTGAGTCGATGTATGTTTTTAGATACGATATTTTGTCGTGTATGTTATTCACATGTTTGATAGAAGGTAGAAAAAGGGAGCAACAATATCATTGAAAATCTATGTTGGAGCCGCATTCTAAGCCTATGTTTCTTGAGGGTATCATGAATAATGTTTATGGTACCGTGGAAGGTGTTATTTGGAACATGTATATCAAGCTCTTGATAAACATTGGCTAGTTCATGGAGATAATTTATGGTTTAATGGGATACCTTATTCATGTGTTGGAGGTGATGATTTTAGCAGCACTATCCAACATTGAACATAGTGAGCATGTAGTGCCACACACACACACACACCTTATGATGACTTTTATTTCCATTTCCAGGAGTTCTCTTCATTTTCTAGTCATCCCATGATGGAGATTCCAGCATATGCTGCCATGATGCTTGACATATTTTTGTTTTGTTTTTTTCCAAACATAAGGGGAGATCTCACGGTGTTGATGAGATGATATGGTTCTTGTATTTATTATATGATTTCACCTAGATTTTGCATCTTCCTTTGTCAGAGTAGGGTAGTAAGAATGAGCTTAATGTTGCGAGCATTAGTTTTCATTTTTCTATGTTCCCTTGGGAATTTTGATTTGTTCCTTCTTTGTAAGGCTATTTTTGAAAACTTTGTAACTTAAACAAAGAGCATCTTGGATTCTTTGCAGTGGAGTTATAGGATGTGAAGTTTGAAACTATCCTACCACTATTTCTCACCGTCTTATAATAGTTTTAATAGGTACATCATGCATGTTAGAAACAACCAAATATTCTGAGGTTTTGTTGCACCCTACAATAGTGTGCAAGTCTCCATATGGAGATAGTTGTTACTACTTGAAATGGAAGGTTCATTTTGGCATTTTAGCGACATTTTTCTCAGTAGCTTTACTGTTGATTTTTTTGATTCTCATATCTTGATAGTTATTGCCTTATGACTTTAAAACAAGATTCATTTTTATACCACAATTATCATAGAAAAACTATACACTGAAAATCTCAACTATAACATTGGAATGGAAATAACAAGATATAGAAATATTAACCATGCACAATAGACACAAGAACACAAGAGTTTATCATGGGAAACCCAATCCTTGGGAGAAAACCAAACAACATTTATTATAAGAATCAATTCAATAGTTCACAATATTACCACCATGAAAACCATACCAAGAGATATATAGAGTCACCTCATAGCCCTAGCGCAACTCTCCAAGAGGTAGCGCACAAGATAACACACCCAGAAATTGCAGTTGTTGTGTCTTCTTCCTTGCCTCAGACTTGCACCTTATTTTACTTGAGTGAGTTTCGAGTGAATGATCAAATGAGGAGACGTCCACCCTTATTTATAATCATCAAGTCACTTTTTGGTGAGCCGACTTCTCTTCCTGGATATCTAATTTTCCTTTATTATTTTCCTGTGGGGTTGACTTCTCTTCTATGGTCTTTTGTGGTCTTCAATGTGGTATTCAATGTGGAGAATGATTGCCCAAAATTGCAAAACTTCAACACTCCCTCTCAACAAGGAAGGCATTCTTCATCTTTGAATTTCTTCTTTCATATAAAGGTTTTTCTTGATCCTGGTTGATGTAGTCTTCTCTGGCATGCACCCTGTTGATGTATGTTTCTCCCACATAGCACCTCGGGTCTCCAATGGTTCTTGTCAAGTCACATGATCAAGGATAGAGACCACACCTAGGTCATTCTCCTTATCCAAGTCACATGGCCATCGGAGGAGAATGCCCGATGCTAATACATGGAGAACATCAACACCTTGGGCCATTCTCTTTAGTCAAATCACATGGCCATCGAAGGAGAATGTTTTTCCGATGCATATGTACTTCGAGTCTTCATCGGCCCTTGATCAAGTCACATGATCAAGGATACAGACTACGCTTGGGTCATTCTTCTTATCCAAGTCACATGGCCATCTGAGAAGAATGTACCATTCTCCTTAGCTAAGTCACATGGCCATCTCAAGAGAGTGTTTTTCATTATCCTTAGCCAAGTAAGCATGGCCATCAGAGGATAATGTCAGCTCGATACTTCCATCTAGAGAAGCATCAACACCTCGAGTCTTTTTCGGTCCTTGTCAAGTCACATGGGCAAGGATAAAGACTACGCCTATGAAATTATCCTTAGCCAAGTAGCATGGCCATCAAAGGAGAATGTATGTACGGTGTTTCCCAAAACATAAACACTCCCTCTTAGTGAGGGAAGCATTCTGCATTATGCCAAGCTTGTCCCTAAAGTATTTGAACTTCGCCTTCGATAGAGGTTTGGTGAGATTGTTTGTAATCTACTCATATGTGGATATGTATTGGAGATTCACTACTCCCTTCTACACCATGTCTTCGATGACGTGGTATTTGATCTCAATATGCTTCGACCTGTCATGAAACAATGGATTCTATGAAATCTTGACACAACTTTGGTTATCACAATGTATCAAGGTCATTTCTAGCTACTGATCCAATAGTTTTGGAAGTAGTTTCCGGGGCCATACTGCTTCACAACTTGCAACACTGATTGTGATATACTTTTCCTTTACTATACTGAGTGCTACAGATGCATGCTTTATACTGAACTAGGATATCATAGCTGATCCTAGGCTAAAGTAGCAACCCGAAGTGATCTTTTTGTCTACTACACTACCTGCCCAGTTAGAGTCTGTATATCCTTGCATCTTCACTTCACAACTTGAGACATATATGAGGCCATATCCAACTGTACCATGTAGGTACCTCAACACATGTTTTGCTGCAACCTAATGGTAGTGTCTCGGCTCTATCATAAATTGGCTCAAGGTGTTTACTACAAAGAAAATATCCAACCTGGTGTTAACCAGGTACATCAAAGATCCAATCAACTATCTGTACATAGTGGGATCCACCAAATTTGAATCTGAAGTAGATTCACTCAACTTCTTCAGATTTGTCTCCATAGGTGTGGCCATGGACTTGCAATCCATCATACCAAATTTGTGAAAAATCTCAAATGTATATTTTCTTTGTTGAAGGAAAATATCACCTAGTCTCTTACACACCTCTAGTCCCAAGAAATAGTGCATCAATCCAAGATCCTTCATCTCATATTCTAAGGCCAACTCCCTCTTGCACTTGAAAATGAACCTCTCTGCTCCTATAAGAAACTAATCATCAACATATAGTAACAAGATCAACATATCACCACCAACAACCTTGTAATAAAGGTTAGGATCTACATCACTCTTGGTGAAATCCAATCTCATCAAGTATCCATCGATCCTGGAGTACCATGCTCTAGGTTCTTGTTTGAGTCCATACAACACCTTCTTTAATATGCAAACATCTGATTCCTTCCCATGTATCACAAAGCCTTGAGGTTGCTCTGTGTACACTTCTTCCTCAATCACACCATTGAGGAATGCGATGTTTACATCCATCTGATGTAATTTCCAACCCATAGTTGAAGCAATGGAAATAATGGTCCCGATGGAAGTGTACTTGGCGACATGAGAAAATGTGTCTTCATAATCCACTCCCTCATTCTGGGAGAATCCTCTTGCCACAAACCTCGCTTTGTATTTGTCGATGCTTCCATATGCTACATGATTGATATTATAGATCCACTTGGAAGTCACTACTCACTTCCATTCTGGTCTCGACATGACCTCCCACACATCATTCTTCATGATGGAATGATACTCCTCTACCATGACATCTTTCCAAACTTGTTGCTCAATTGCTTTCTCATAACTAGAAGGTTTTGAGTCAATGATGTGTCTCCTTAGTGTCATATAACTTGAGAACCTTTTAGTTCTCTTGATCTCCCTAAAGGTACCATTGGGAGATGCATTCTCTTCTGCATATTGTAAGGTATCACGAAGCCATGCTAGCCTCTTTTTGGTTATGGCAACATCTCTAGGTAGATCCACTGGTTTTATTAGCTCTACTGATTCTTCTTGATGGTCTGAAAGATTATTAACTGAGTTAGGTGGATGTGTATCATCATCCTTCACAACCTCTTTCTCCTCACTATCAATCTCTATGTGATATTCTATGGATTTCTTGAAATCTATCTCTTCATTAAAGGTAACATCACGACTAGCTTCGATTTGACGTTGTCTTGGAATATAGATTATGTAGGCTTTTGAATTTTCTCTATATCCAACTAAGGTTCCCTCCTTCCTGGAGGGTTCTAGATTCGTCCTCTTCTCCTTGGGTATATGAATGTATACTAGACAACCAAAGACCCTCAAATGGCTAACCTCTGTCTTCACTCCTGTGAATGCCTCCTCAGGAGTCTTATCTTCCAATATTCCATGAATACTTTTGTTTTCAATATAGATTGTTGTGTTGGATGCTTTTGCCCATAATAACATGGGTAGACTTTGATCATGGATCATTTCCTTGACTACTTCCATGATAAACTTGTTCTTCCTTTTTGAAACTCCATTCTATTGGAGGTTGTAAGGAACTGACAAATCCCTCTTGATCCCTTCTTTCTGTTCTTAAAACTTTGATCTTCTTTCCCATCAAGTTCTCTACCTGAGCCTTGAGCTCCTACAACCTGCTAAATACTTCATCCTTAGTCTTTATGAAGTAGATCCAAGTCTTCTGGGAGAAATCATCAATGAATGTCACATAGTATGAGAAGCCACCCAAAGATGATACTTTCATAGGTCCACATACGTCTAAATGCACTAGATACAAGATTCCTTTGGATCTATTATCATTGCTCAGATAGGGTCCCTTGGTATTCTTACCAAGAGTACATCCTTTGCAAACGCCTTCATGTTCTTCATGAATTTACGGAATTCATGTAACTATCTTATTTAATACTGGCAAGGCCTTGTAGTGTAGGTGAGAAAATCTTTGATTCCATAGCCCACTTAAGTTTGTGCTATCATGTATCAATGCATGGGCTGTACATTTTGATAGCTTGTAGAATCATCCCTCTCAAACACCAATCACTTATGTTGCGTCAATGTTCAAGTTCTTAAGCCATACAAGAACTTGTCCATCCACAAATGCAACTCTATAGCCTCTGTCCTCCAATGCTGAGATATATAGTATGTTCTTTCTTAGTCTTGGTACAAACAATACATCTTTCATATGTAGAGAGTTTTCGGATTCTAGTTGAAATGATGTGGTTCCAACTCCTTTTACTGCATACTTGGAATTGTCTCCAAGTTCCACTTGTAATGATGAGTTCTTTTATGTCAGACTTCTAAGATAATCTCGGTACCCTGTCATGTGCCTAGAGGCACCACTGTCAATTAACCATGTATCAATACTATCTGTGATAATACGTATGAGCGCTGAGACAAGGAACATTTTTTATTTGTCTTCATGTTAACCTGCTCGGAACAATAAAAATAACGAGAACAAGTGTTGTCTATTCTGCAATTGGAAACCATCTCTGATTTTGACTAGAAAAAGTCAACCTTTGACAAAAAATCAACTTTGACTAGAAAGTCAACCTTTTGACTTTGACCAAAATATCAACCTTGACGTTTTGGAAAAATGAGAGCACCAATAGGTGTGCTAGGTTAGGGAGAGTTATCCTATGAAATTTTTAGCCCCAATGCTTCAACAAAAGTGCCCAACGTTTTTTAGATAAGATCTAGTTCTATGACTATGTAGTTACTGTGCAGTGGAAATATTTCAGCAAAGCTCTCATACCATGTTGATTTTTCTGATTCTTATATCTTGATAGTTATTGCCTTATGACTTCAAAACAAGATTCACTTTTATACCATAGTTATCATATAATAACTATACACTAAAAATCTCAACTATAACAATGCAACGAAAATAACAAGATCTATAAATATTAATCTAAACTATCTTATGTCCCTTCTAATCTTGTGTTGAAATCATATTTAGAGATGGGTTGTATTGTTGGGATTTTCATTCAATATAATGCTATCTTACATTGTCTTCTTCATCTTTGGCTTCATGCTATGGTTGTTTATTAATGGTTTAATTGTTGCATGTTAGTTTGGATACAATTTCAATGGTTGTGACGACACATCTTGTTAAGGGCTCTCACTTATGCTTACATAACCTAAAAATTGACTCTTGACTAATTATGGCACATCTATGTATGGCTAAATGACATCTTCTCCATAATATTCAAACTATCTTTGTCCATAGATATTGACTCCATCACCAAATGGATAGGCACTAGTTTGGTCTTGATTCACCATCCCATATTTTTCTAAAGTTTGTGTTACATATTACTTATGGATTCCCCCTTATGCCCAAGGAGAGATGGACTAAAGAGATATAAAGGGTTGATGCCATGACAATGGGTAACCTTGTTGAGTTCCCCTAGGGTTGTACTCGTGTTTCAAGGATTTATCACTTTAAGTACAGTTTTGGGAGGTAATAATGGTCAAATATTTAGTGTAGTTAATTCCTTCAATCTATGAAAATCCTTTGGTAATGAATTGGGCCTTGTGTCTATAAGCACTCCCATTCATTGCATACTTTCCCTTGAAACTCGTTTTCATATGTTCCTTTTGGAAGATAGACTAGATCTTAAGTATCATTTGAACAATAGTTTTTATTCATTGCCACAACCCATTTTGGATGGCCACAAGCTTCTTCGCATATTTATGAATCCCAAGTAACTTTGAGCCAAAAGAAAAGTGGGTGATTGGAACTGTGAACGTGTGTGGCACCAATTAAAAGGATCGTCAACTAGATCACCAGTTTCTTTGTTTGTTGTATAGAGCCATCAAGGACATTATGGCATTGGTGTTGGTTCAAATTCAAAAGACTCATCTAGAGGAGGAGGTGGAGCAGGGGGAGCTGAGTTTTCATCCTCAATGTCAATCTGTGAAGAAGAAGAATGATCCAAATAGAAGCAATAAGATTAGAAGAAGAAGAAAAATTCAGTATAGATTGCACAAACATCGAAGATGGATTGCACACCGAAGATGACATAGACATTGAATCATGCATGTAGGGTGATAAACTTTCATCAAAACTATCATCTCTAATATAGTTACTGACATGATGAGAAATGTGACCTCAAAATGAGAATTTTATCCCTAAAAACCCATATTTTTGAGTCAAAAACATCAAAATCAACAAGATTTTAAATTTCACTCCTTTCAATGTAATTTATAAGATTTGAAGTCTTATTTCTCTAGTGGCCTGGTGGATTAATAAATGTATCCATGAAGTTGTCAATCACCACATGGGATGTGCAATCGACAGTGATGGAAGCCTGCAGGTACCACGCACATTCTGGACAATGAACACACCTCCCAACAAGGGGCCATTGAGGGATCTCCACGTGTTTTTGGCAAACGGTACGTTCAAATTCCACGTCAACGTCTTTCATTCATTGTATTTTTGTACACGATATAAATATGCGCTAGTTTAATATACCGCGGTAGGTAAAACTACACACAAGGATTAGTACGTTCCAAATAACAATATAGATACCATTTGTTTCAAAGTCATCCCTTAAAAAATAAAAATAAAATGAATTATATTATAAAAATATAATTAATTTTTAACAATATGTTAGAAATTTTTAATAAAATATTTATAAAAAAAAATTATATTTAAAAATAATATAATTAATTTTTAATAATATACTAGAAATTTTTAATATAATAATTTATTTATTTTATTGATAAATTTAATAAATTATTAATTAACTAAAAAAAATTATATTAAATTAAATATTTTTATATATCATTTTATTGTTATATACATCTTATTTTTAATTTTTTTTTATGTATATAGAATAAATGAATATCTAATCAAGAAACTAGGTGTGCCCACTATGGGAACTAAGGATATACATTTCGAAAAGCAATTTTCACAACCTTTGTAATTCAATCCTTGGCCTACTTGTGGAAGCAACATTGGTCATACTGGAGAAACCCTAAGTACAATGTAGTTTGTTTCCTTTTTACTTTGGTCATGTTGTTCTTTTTAGCACCATCTTTTGGAGAATGGGTCAAAATATGTAAGAGATTATGCGTGACGGTCTTTACAACCATTTGCTTGCTTGTTGTCATTTGAATGTTGCAATATTATATTTTTAATTTGTGATATGAATGCATGAAAAAGTTTTGAATGTTATGGGGTCATTGCTATGGGGTGTGAACAATGTTTCTTTAGTCCATCTTGTAGTAAATATTGAAAGGACAGTTTTCTATAGAGAAAAGGCAGTCGAGATGTACTCGGCCCTAATTTTGACAGAAGATTTGGATTTAATATAGGATGTTCATCTGTTCCGTGCAAAAGTGGAAACCACAAAGTCTTTAATCAACCTAAATGTTCCATATATTTCATTGGCTTTCCATTTTAAAACTTGGATGATATGGACTAAACTACCATACAACACTTATTAATTTAGGATCAAAAATATATATAACTTTTGGCTAGAAATGTAAATATGACCTTTACTAATAATCATCTCTTATTAGAAAATGATAATAATTTTCTAATCATAAAAAAATATGATAATTTTATAATCATAAAATTGACTAGAAATGTGTATATGACCTTTATGAGTAATAATCTCTTATTAGAAAATGATTATCATTTTCTAATTTTTTTTTTATAATAATATAAAATTAAAATTTTGGAAAAATACAATGTTTTTAAATAAACCTATTGAAAAGCTTCCATAACAATACAATGTTTTTAAATAAACCTATTGAAAGGATTCCATAACAATGTTCGTCTTTTTATAATTTATCACTATCTATCTCAACCTCCAACTCTTTCGCCTAGTCACAATCTTAGTTTTCACAGCCAAACAAATATGAATATGTGGCACCTTTGGGATCATATAAAGCTTAAACACTACATTTTTAAATTTAGGGTTCAATATGTATGACTTTTGGCTAAAAACTTATATGGAACTTTTATGCGTAACCGTCCTAGACTAGAAAATGATTTCTACTCATTTTTTTTTGTGGCACCTTTAAAATCGTATAAAAGTTAAACATTAATTTTTTTGTAAACATTACAATTTTTAATTTAGAATTCAATATGTATGGTTTTGGTTAAAAATCCATATGGGACTTTAATGGGAAGATTTATTATTTTCTTTTTCTTTCATTTATCTAACATTTATCAATATGTATAAATTTTGAATAAAATTTTATGAAACTTTTATGGTATATCATCTTTCTTGAAGGTAATGAAATCTATCATAACTCAATTATCAATTGGCAATGAGGATAGTCATTAGTGGATGCTATCTGTGAATTTGGGTTGACACAACATCATTATTCAATGAAAACCATGCTACCTAAAATGACTCGTTGGTGGTCGGTAAAGGGACATACTTTCACTCCTGCTAGATACCTCTTGGTCTTAGGTTGTTAACCTATTTCCTTACGTCTGAGGAGGACAAAATCTTAGCTAACTGAAAACAATTTTAGGCCCTACTACAGGATCAAAAGGTGGTTTCGACCTAGATAGTACCAACGAGAAAGTTAGTGTCTTATGTGGTCATCACCAAGGCTACCTCTAGTAGGGTCATGTGCTTTCTAGTAGCATCTATTCTTAGTCCAATGCATGAAACCAAATACTATCCTCAATTGTAGTTTAATTGCTTGCCTAAGAAGATTATGGATAATCACCTATGATAACAAATACAAATATAAAAATTTGAAAATTTGAAATTATAATTTTTAAAATTAAACTTAATTAAAGACTTCCACCACAATTTTGTGGCTCCTCTTTTTATCACTTTTCATTATTTATTATGATTTATAACTCTTTGGGCCTTCCTCTAGTTTTCATTTTTTTAACCAAGTACGAATATGTAAAACCTTTAAAATCACAAAAAAGTTAAACACTTCAATGCTAATTGTAGGAATTTGCTTGATGGCTCTTGAACTCATATTAGAAAAATTTTGAGGTAAAAAATAGGTCTCAAAACAAAAAATGTGCTATCAGCATCAATTTTAAAAGAACCAATAAGATTTAAGATGATGATGTCAACCATAAGGGTAGAGATAGTGTAAATGTGTTGAACCTGCACATAATAGATCTAGGTAGAAAATACCACACACATTTGCAGAGAGAAATTGAGAAAGAAGAAGCAAGAGAGAAAGAATGGAAGAATTCTCATTAACCATATGAATAATGAATAATTTACACATGATATACTCTGTATAACTCAACCAATGTGTAATGGAGGTGAAGCCAATGCACCATAGTGGAGGTCTAGAGTGATCTGGACACACACCAGCAGTGACGGGAGTGAATTGCCACCTATTCTAGTCTCTTAGGCAGTTACAGGAGTGAACTGCCACCTAACTGAGTTAACTAGTCTACCAGTCTTCAGTTAACTCACTGAAACAAAGTGAGGTGAGGAGGAGATCAGGGAATCATGGGTAATGCACTAGTCTAGTGATGATACCAAGGCTAATGTGCATTAGCTGGTGATGATTCCAATGTTGCATGGTGACAAAACCAATGCATCATCTAGACTCCACTCAACTAGTCAAACTGAAGTGAAAACTGAAGAGAATATTCTCCCTAAACTTTAGGAGACTGGACAAAGACTAATAAACATAGGAAAAACATTAGGAAAAAGAAATCCTAGGAGTGTGTGAAGTAACTCCAACAGATAGTTTTGGAGGGAAAGGAAAAAAGTTATTTTTTTTTAATCATATTTTTGACTTATCTTCTTATAGGTTCACTAAAATTTAAAGTGTACATACTCCTTAGATGCATAATTAAATTCCACATTCAATGCGTACCTCGACCCAAAGTGAGATAAACTAGAAATATAGGAAAAAAACATGTTTATTGAGAAATACCTTTTTCCCCATGTATTTCTAATACATCTCATTTTGAGTCCATCAAATGTATGCATAGTTAGTATTTCGTGCATGTGGGATTTAATTCCGCATTCAACGAGTGCCTACACTTGAAATTTGAGTACACCTATACAAAGACAAGTTGAAAATACAATTTAAAAAAATAGTTTTCTTTCTTTCCCTTTGAAAGTTCACAACTCTTATTTATTATTTTCCTTGAAAGATCTATTTTAAACTTCAAAATTTCTCTAATATCTTCGAACCGAAAAGAATCTTTGACATAATTATACTATACCATGATGTTTTTCTAGACTAATCTCATGTTTCACCTCCTTGGTCTCTTTGAATACCATGGTGTTTTTCTAGACTAGTCTCATGTTTCACCTCCTTGGTCTCTTTTAATTCAATGTTGTTTATTGAATACATATATGGTCTCTTTTAATACCATGGTGTTTTTCTAGACTAGTCTCATGTTTCACCTCCTTGGTCTCTTTTAATTCAATGTTGTTTATTGAATACATATATGATGTTCATTTTATTTATATTGCAAAACAACTAGATCTACTAGTTGATGTATTGAGACATATTTTTGAAGGACATTCTTATGTCTTTTTGTTGGATTTGAATGGAGGTACACATCTTTATGTCTTTTTGTTGGATTTGAATGGAGGTACACATCTGCACGATATAGTTTTATTTTACTTGAAATAAAATAACTAACTTTTTTCTGCGGGAAAAAAAGATATGATACTTTTTGATATGTCTGTGTAAAACTTACTTTATGCATTTCCCATTTCTCGGAATTTTGTTTTTGTTAATTATATGCCATTACAAAATTTGTAAAATCCTATAATCAATAATGCGATAAATAAAAATTAATATGATAAATACAAATTGATTTTGAATCTTGATGTTATAAATTTGTTTATGTGCATCTTCTTTATGGTTATTAATTAGAAGTTTGTAAAATTGTAATGTAAATTTCTTCCATGTTAGTCCATGTCGAATGAATGCAAGCAGGGATTATAACAATGAGTTGGGTATTGACTCACAAAGTTTACAAGTTGAATTTTTTTTTTTTTACATTTCCAAAGTTGAATATAAGGAAATTTTAATAAAAATTATATTAAAATTAAAATAAATTCAAAATTAATATTTTTCTTGGTCTTTATTTGATTTCAACTTTAATCTCTTTTTTTTTCAGCAAAAAAAAAATCCCTCAATTATATTAATTAATATAATATGTTCTCGAAAACTGGATACACAGTTGATAGTGTTGGCCAAGTCTTTCACCAACAATTGGATAGTCCAATTTGATGGAGGAAGAGATTAAGATACATGCAAAGAAGAAAGAGTAGATACAGCAAGTCAGAAAAGAGGGGAGAGTGTCAAAGCAAAGGTGTGTGTCACCAGTGTTGAACCATGAGAAAAAAAACAAATGTGAAAGCGAAAGTTGAAGTTGATTGCAAGGAATGATAGAATCTGATTTAGAAGATTTTGATCACATGCGAGGGGCCCTCCTGGCCATCCAACCACAAGTTGTATGTAATCTGGCCTACAATTTTTTGTCAAGCTGATTTAGAGAGAAGATCCGCCTCTCTATTGAATTCTCGCGAAGCATGTGTGAAGGTGAGATCCTTGAAATGGTGTTGGAGAATTCTGATGCGGTCTATCCATGCCAAGAGGGTGATCGAATGGAGCTTACCACTGTGTTTCAATCATTCTATGACAACACTAGAATCGCCAATGAGATGTAAGCAATCGATATTTAATCTTGTGGCCAAGTGGAGGGTGGCCTAGGCACCCAGTAGTTCAACCCTTGTGTTGGTGCCCGTGCCACAACTGAAAGTCCATCTGTAGATTGTAGTTGTGTTTAATTTGATCAGACCACCCACTCCACTCAAAGTACCGTAGCATTGGGCTACCCCATCAAACCATCCCGTAGGGAAATGTTTAGCTATATGAGGGTTTTTTAAGATCTTTTTTTCCCCTTGTGGGGGTGAATACCTCTCCACAAATGATGTATGCCAAGTATTTTGTAAGCCACGGAGTTAACCGAAGGAGAAATTTCTTCGAAGATCCTGTTGTTCCTCTCCAGCTAGATGTACCAATTGACCAATGGAGGAAGATATTTATGAGTGTGTTCACTGACAAGCCAATGTGTGAAGCAGTCTGATAGAGAGGTCACGTTCCAGGCAGATGCCAAATTAAGATCGATTGTAATCTTGTCCCAGACACGTTGGGTAAAATGGCAATGAATGAAGATGTGATTGACGGATTATGCATCAGAGTTGCAAAGCTGACAGATGTTTGGGCCCGTCCAACCCTTGTTGAGTAAATTATCCCATGTGGGGGTTTTACTTTCGATTGCAAGCCAATTGAAGAGTTTTACCTTGAGTGGAATTTTCCAGATCCATAGTTTTTTGTGCCAGCCTGGTAGAATATTATGAGTAGCGAAACTGGAAATAGGCGTGTATATATTTTTAATAGTGGTGTGTCCCGAGCAATCGCCACCTGCCCACATCATTTGATAATTTGTGTTATGGAGATGTATACCCGTGCAATTTAGTTCCAGGCAGAAGAGGTCCCATTCCTGTTCCCGTGATGTGGCTAATGCTAGATCGCCATCCGATTTCTAGCCAATAAAAAGATTCCCTTGTTCATGGAAGCGTGTCGCTTGGTAGAGGTAATTTATATTGATATGTTTCAGATGCTGGATGAGAGGGAGAGAAAGGTGTAGCGTTGTACTAGAACCAAGAATGCAATCCTTACCCAGATCAATGGAGTGGCCGGAGCCAGGTTTCCAGCAGATCCATTTTTTAATCCAATGTGTCGATTTTGAGAGGTTCCTCCAAGTCTGCGAGGCAGTCATGTAATGGGTGGGAGATGAACGAAGCCAAGTTGCCACTAAGGTGTATGGTAGGTACTTATCTTTGATTACCATACTCCATATGCCCTTTGTGATGAGGACACGCTAGAGAGAGTTTGTAGCCAATGCTGTGTTGAATGTGAAGATATTCCTAATCCCCCAGCCGCCCTATAGCTTCGGTTTAGCCAATGTTTCCCAATTGCAATGGTGCATTCCACTCCATAGGAAGTTATAAGTGAGTTTTTAGAGTTTGTCTAGTACTGGTGTGGGAATGGAAGCCAATGCCATCCAATAGACTGACTGTCCTTCAAGAGTGGCTTTTATCAGAGTGGAACGGCCTCCTATGGAGAGCCATTTGTTACACCAATGCCCCAATTTGTTCTCCACCTTCGTGACAAGCCAATCCCAATCAGAATTCTTATAATGTTCAGCTTTTATAAAGTATCCCAAGTACTGGAATCCTTGTGAGAGATGGATGAAAGAGTGAGGGAAGATGCCCTTGAGAATTTCGAGATCTTGATCTTGTATATTGGCATGGTGAAATGTAGATTTTGACCAATTGATTTGTAGGCCAGTGGCAGAGCAGAATATTTTCAAGAGATTGTCAATTTCCTTCCATTCAAGAGGACTGCAACTTGACATAATGAGGACATCGTCAGTAAATAGAAGGTGAAGGATCTTGATTAGCCTCAAGACCTTGATCACAGTGATATTGCCTTTAGACTGGGTTTTTTTTAGGAGGAGGCTTAAATCTTCCATGACCAGAATGAAGAGAAGTGGTGAGAGAGGGAAGCCCTGCCTCAAGCCTCTGCCACTGTGGAAGAATGGTGAAGGTTCACCATTTATCAACACAATGAAGGTTGCACTTGTGATGAAGCTCATGATCCAGGTGATAGTGGAGTGGTTGAAACCCATTTGGATGAGGATGAGTCTAATAAAATCCTAATCTATACAGTCAAAGGCCTTTTTAAGGTCTAGCTTGAGTATAAGAGCACAAGATTTTTTATGTTTGATAATGTGCAAGAATTCTTGTGTTGTACCAATAGCATCGAAGATTTGACAGCCCTTCAAAAACACAATCTCTTTGCTGGATAGAGAACGTGAGAGGATGGGTTTGATTCTAAGTGCTAGGATTTTAGAGATGAGCTTGTAGCAGAGATTGCAAAGGGCAATCGGTCTGTAATCACCAAATGTTGTTGGGTAATTTGTTTTTGAAATGAGAGTCAAGAAAGTGGAATTTATGGTTCCAGAGATTTTTCCATGAAGTCTGGAATCCTCCACTAATTCTTGAAGATCAGGTCCCAGCAAGTCAAAAAAGTATAAGCAAAACTCAACAGTCCAACCGTCTGGACTCGGGCTTTTATCCTTTGAAAAGGATTTAAGAGCAGTCATAACTTCTTGTAATGTGCATGGTTGTTCTAGAAGTAATGAATCCTCTTCTTTGACAGTATGCGGGAAGAGTTGTGCCACCAAGACTTGAGTTTGTGAGAGTGCATGTGATCTAGACTCATAAAAAGACTTGAAATATGTGGATGCCGCAGTCATGATCTCTTGATGTCTTGTGATAGATTTACCTATGTCATCAATGATATCCCATACATGCTTCTTGTTTCTGGAGTCACTAGCGAAGCGATGGAAGAATTTATTATTTAGATCGCCACATTTTACTCTAGCAGCTCTGTTACGCTGCCTCTAGAGGGCTTCATCTGCGAACAAAATTTTATTTCTATCTGTTTTGAGTTGTTTAATGAGTTTTATATTTTACCCAACGTGCCCAACCCGCGAGTCCAGATGGTGTATATCTGAGAGTCTGTGCTCCAACTCATGTAGCGCTTGTAGCATGCGCTTTTTGTGAAGGATAGCCCAATTTTTAATGGCAAATTTTAGGTGTTTCAGTTTCCTCATAAATCGATTTTGAATACCTTAATCGAGTTGGGGAAGTGGATCAGACCAAGCCAACTTGACTACAGCAGCAAATTCACCTTCAATAAGCCAATGTAAGTTGAATTTGAATGGGTAGTTGATCCGCTCTGTAGATATTCCAAATTGCAAAACAATCGGAGTGTGGTCTGATAGGTAGGGGGTATCTACCCATGATCTAAATCTACCATCTGTTGTGGCCAGATTCTCTGAAATGTAGAATGAGTCTAGGCGTTTTGAATTAAGTGAGCGTAGCCTCACTGTGTTGTTGTCCTCGTATATTTTATCTTGGTATCAGAGCTTGAGAGGTGCAGACTCCCGGCAGGCCAGTGAAGCGTGAAAACACTTGCATGAGCCGACTGCATATCATTTCGAGGAGGAGCGTGGAGTTTGACAGCAAATATTGAAGCGTGCAGCGTAAGCTTGGGAGCAAGCTTGAAGGTTTTGAATGCGTGAGCTTGGTGCGTGAGCTTGGGAGCAAGCGTGAAGGTTTTGAATGCGTGAGGCTGGTGCGTGCGGGGTTTGCATGCATGAATGCATGCGTGAGTTTTTGAGATCGGGTGCATGCGTGGAGTTTGATTGCATGTGTGTGAAGCTTTGCATGCATGAAGTTGAAGGAAGGACTCTTTTATTAAAGTGAGTCTTTTATTATTAAAGTGAGGTATACTTTGTTTTTATTAAAGTGAAGTTTTTTCTTATGATTACCTTTGAAAATCATAAAGGTGAAGTTTTTATTATTAAAGGTGGATGCATGTGTGAAGTTTAAACTTAATGTGGGATATTAAAGTTTAAAAAAGGAGGATATTTTGGATATTAAGATGCATGCATAATTTAAGCTGAGAACAGAAGTAGATTTGGATCAGTCGATCCAAAGGCAGAGCGACGGACTGCTCAACACTCGACAAAAAGTTGCATATCTTTGGTGATTCACTTGCAGAGACTAACTTGCAGAGATGGTGAATCCTCTAGTGGAGACCTACCTCAACGAAGCCAACAAGCTAGATGGCTCGAATTTCATTAACTGGAAATTCAAGATGTAGACGCCCATGGAGAGCTATGGTGTCTGGAACATTGCAAAGGGAACTGAATTGAAACCTGATGCGGCTGTAGGTGCGACAGCAACACAGATCCAAGATTGGGAGACGCACGAAAACAAGGCCAAGGTATTGTTGCGCA
>SNQJ01S0000482.1:119104-136603 GCA_010110895.2 Picea sitchensis | reverse complement strand
TTAATTGTTGGGGTTTTACTCTATATTTGTCTTGACTCTGGTGGCATAAAAGTTCCTTCAAACAGTGGCATTTTAGATCTCTAATAGATCTGAACCAAACTTTAACTGAGCATAACACTCAGGACCTAACCTCATTGTGGTTGAGCTTCATCTTCTTTGGTAAGACTGCTGCCAGGTATGTTTTAATTGGTTTCTGTTGAAAGTTTCAGATCTGAGTTATTGTAATCTTCCTGGTTTGTTTTTGAACCACAGTCCTATAGAAAATAGATCTTGATCTACTGTTGCATTTGAAAGATTGTTTGCTTCAGAATTGAATAATAGATCTGCTGTTATTGAACTACAGTTACACTTGTATTATCCTCAATACTGTTTGCTTCAGAATTGAATTATAAATCTGCTGCTATATTTAAAAGAGTTTTTGCATCTCTGTTTGATCCAAAAATTATTGTGAGTTCTGTTGCAGATCTACTGCTGTCATGTATGTTTGAGAGTTCTAATGTCACTGATTGGATCTGAGTTTTTATTTCTCATCGCTTGAGTTTACTAGCGTTGGATGAGCCTTGCCTATTTAGATTTGTATTATTATTCTATCATTGCTGTCTATTAATCTATATGCTGCCATTGCTCCAGATCTAAAAGTATCTTTGTTTGAATTTTTTTTTGAAATTTTAAAAGGTGACTGCTGTTTTCCATCTAACCCTAATATTCTAACAAGTGCACTTGCAGGTTTTCAGGAAGTGCACTTGCAGTCCACTTGGCAGGCTGCAAGGAACCACCGTTACATGCTCCAAACATGAGCGTGCCACTACCAGGTTCCCTCCTGGTCAACGAGATGGATTGATAACCACATGGAAAGGGAGACATGGAGACCGGCCTTGATAGGTTTGCTATCAGAGTTTGGTGCTCCAATGTTTTTCTATCTAATCCGGTGTTCTAATGGTTTTTGTTTTTCTGCAATTCCTCCTTGTTCCTGAAGCATGATGGCGAATTGAGTGCTCCTACAAGATGGTTTCCTCCGATAGGGACCAGATAAGTATTAATGTTGCATCTTAATCTGTTATATCAATAAATCAAAGAATTTGTTTCTATTTTTAAGTCTTGTTTCTGTGAATGTATCTCTGGTTTGATGTGATCATCCTTTAACATGCTATAATTTTCTAGCAAAGTTATGTCAATTTTTTGAAGCATAAACAAATCACATATGGAATAATATGAATAAAATTGATTGGGGAAAAGTACAACACGAACAAAGCATAATCAATTAGCTCTGCCCACCAAATGCTCAATAGGTCAAAGTAGGACTCAAATTCACAGACGAATTACCTACTAGAACTGCTCAACCATTGTTAATTATCACCATAGTTAACAAAGTTGGGATCTTATTTTTGTTCTTGAACTATGCCAATACCACAGACATCCAGGTGTCTTGCCTCATGATAAAGGGACACAGTATCAGAAGGCACACATGAGCACTTGTTAAATACAAAAACCATTTCAGTGAAATAAAACTATGAAGCATAAGCTACACTCTGTTTTACATCATGACCGAATCCAAGCCGATTCACAACCCCAACATATATCTCGGGAAAAGACTGCTGAACTGCTTGAGAGTCCCTCTAGCACATCCTCGTGTTTTCTCTCACGCACTTTGGTTGAAGTAAGATCACCACATTCCATGAGAGTAACGTACCTGCCGACTTTGTCTTCATGTGCATGAGTCCGAGGAAACCGACTTTGTCTTCGTGTGCATGAGTCCGAGGAAAATTGCATCTTCAGATGCCCCGTCTGCTATGAAATTCGCAGGCAGTGTTATTTGCCTATTTAGAGATTTACAGGGTTCCTCGACTCTAAGAGAATTTGAAGACCAAAAATGTTTGGCTTTGTTTTTCCTATAAATGTTTCAATTTCTACAGAAAACCTTCAATTCCAGGTCAATTTGCGTTGCCAATTCCAAATTCATGATTTCATACTTTCAGAATTTAGATGAAGCACGCTGCAAGAGACCTCATGACATTCATCTATTCTCTGTTGTTGCTATTTTGTGGGAGATGCATTAAGCACTCCCTTTGAATTCTAAATTCATGTAATTATTTCCATTCCCATCGCTCATTTTTGGCCACAAGTGGACGTTAATATCTAAATTAAATTAAATCATTGTAAGTCAATAAGCTTCTATCATTAGCACCTGGACACAAGTAACAACTTCAATAATGAAACCCATTGGCACATAGAATGATAAAAAGAAATTGCGAAAATGAATTACCATAAATTGGACACAAATTTGTGTCCTGGGTTATAAATGGTGTTTGGTTTGTATGCTTTAAATTTATGGGACGTTAAACCTAAGTGAGCATAATAGTAGCAAGGTTCCCCATACTAAAACTAGATTCCGTTTAAAAATGCCGTTTCTAGTCGTTAGCGCGTGAAAAACACTAATCGACGTTTCCAGTCTCGAATCCCATAGAGACATTCAATTTGCAGACGTACATGAAAGAGTTTAAGCAATTTAACCCAAATGCAAGCAAATAAATGGTAGATAAGGATAATTACATACGAGAGAGCACAAAAATGATCCCTGAGCTGGCCATTGATGTCGCTCAAAGCAGAATTGAGATTGATATCCGACGCCATCTGGTGCGAAGGAGACGACACTTCGTCGAAGCGCACAGAGCGCCCGGCCCCTCCTTCTACCCCCAGTTTGGCACCGAATCGAAACCCTCTCTGCTCAATTCGACCACTTCACAACGCAATCCACCTCAGATCTCATGAAATCATGGCAAATTCCTCTCCACTCTGATCCAAAGATCAAACCCTAACTAGTATCCGATCAATCCCTGTTACCTTTTAGGTTCCTCAACCAACATGCCTCGAAATCTTCAAAATGCGTGCAAATAAATCAAGATCCGGAGCTGATGTGAACTGCTTTCCCACATTTAAGTCCGTCAAAAGCACAATGAGAGGTCATGTATAATGCGATTTGAGAGAATCTGCCCTTCGAGAATTTGAAGCTCAGTTCCCCCAAACTCTGTACGGGACACCAACTAGGGTGTTGATTTTAGAAATCCGATGACATTTCCACTCTGTCCCTGTATACATATACAATGTATATATATCTATATTTAAATACATATACAATGTATATATATTTATATTTAAATTTCGTTTTGCTTTGAAATATTTACTCGCGTACGTACATCGTATGTATACAACTTTATATATACATTGTATATATGTTTCTTGGGGGGTGCTCTGCATGTTGTTGGTTGGCAAGAGACTCTGGATGAACAATACTTATTGACCAGAATAGCCTTTTAATTGAACACCATTATAATATTTATTATAACATTTGAAAAATTAAAGCGAATATGTTAAAAATAGTAAAATTCAAAGGCATTAATTAAACATATTTACATGATTTACCATACTCACCCCTCATGTTACCATTTTTTTAACTTTTTAATTACATTTATATTAATATACAATAAATTTAATTTTAATTATTATTATCTTATTTAATTAGTTATTTCAATAAATTATCAAGGAATAAACGCTAAGCATAACACAAAATAAATGTTGGGTATATCAAAGAATAAATGTTGAGCAATAGTAGACAATGAATATTGAGCAACACAAATTGGCTTATTAGTTGTTGTTGGTTTTCCACTTGTAGAATTGGAACACCATAAATGGTTTATGGTTTTATCATTCATATTTATTTTATTGAGTGCTTGGGTTGGAGGAAATGTGAAAGAGTTTCTCTAGAACCTTTATGTTGTAGAGTACTCCTGTTAAGATCACGGATATGAAAGTACATTCTAAAAATTGTTCATTGTTGAAGAATACATTGAGCTTGCTTTGGAGTGTGGGGTTTTTCTCTCACAAAGACTTTCCCCAATGAAATCATTGTGTATGGTTTGTTATTTCTTTCATTTATTTTATGCTTATCATCTACAACTATTTGTTTAAAGTTTTTTTTTATTCTTCTCCCATTGATTAGTGTTGGAAGTGTGTTCCGTACCTATGCTTCCTTTCATTTGGCATCAGATAGTGATCACCTCAGATCCAATGTGTTACGGACAAGGTTTTTTGATCTAATATTGGTTGGAATGGGAGCTTGGACAAAAGGAAATCTTATTGCGGGGAAATGGCAAGCACGTATAAAGTATAAATGGAGAAGTTTAATGGAATTAACTTTGAGCTATAAGAGATCAAGATGGATGATTTGATCATAGATGAAGATCTATTAAGGCCCTAATCTCTTGAGCCCCCTAAGTAGATAGATTATTATGTATTGCTATGTATGGAGGCCATCGTTAGTAAATAAGACATATGTAGTAGTGTGAACACAATTATTGTAAGAAGACCTACTAGAAGATTCCACCTACTCGAAAGTTCCTTCTTTAGAATGTTCTTAAGGGCTAGAAAGTACTATATGAAGATATAGAAGCATTTGTAAAAGGTGTCTTGGAAATCATTTGTAATTTGAGTTTTGCTCTATTAGAGGCTGCCCCCTCGAAGATGCAAGCAAACATTGCTTCTATATCAATAAAGGTATCAAATTTTGCTCATAGTGTCCATTGTTCATTATTCTTTCTTCTATATATTTGAGTAATATTTGTGATTTATTCTTTGAATATTTCTATTTGGTACATAACAAGATCTTTGGGATGCAATATCTAGAACCAAACCCATTAGTATGAAAGATGAAGAGTGGGTAGTGTTGGAAAGAAAAGTGATAATCCTTTCAAGGCTTTGTTTAGATGGTTTAGTGCTATTGAATGTTTCTAAAGAAAAAAGTATAGAAAATATCTCGAAGAACTTGGGGGATTTGTACCATGTTAAATCCCTAGTTAATAAAAATTTTGTGTGGAAAAATTTGTTCACCTTGAGAATGGGTGATGGTGATTTTGTAGACGAGAATTTGAATGTATTTAAAACTATTGAGACCCAACTAATCTAAGCTGGAATGAATATAGATGAGGAGGATTTATGTACGTCCCTTATGTTTTCTTGGCTAAATTCATGAGATAAATTGGTGATGCCCATTGGAAGCACTATAAGGACCTTGGTGCTTGATGAGGTCATGGATACTTTACTCTTGGAGGAGGTGAGGGCGAAATCTTCTAAATCCACCAATGAGGCCTTGGTTTTTCATGGAAGATCGAAGGAGAAAGGAAAGAAAATAGAAAAAGGAATATACAAAACCCATGGGAGACATAAGTCCCTTGTAAAGTCCAAGGAAAAAGGCTGACATTGTGACAATGTCAAGAATTTTAGAAGAGACTACAAGGAAAATACAAAAGAGAATAAAAAGGAAAAGAATGATTATGATGATGAGTTTGACAAATATTTTCAAGAGAATGGTGGAGATGCCTTTTTCACAGATTTGGAAAACAATGTAGGCCATAGTGTGTGGTTGAGAGACTTTGGAGATTCCTTCCATATGACTTCCCATCCATGTTGCATTTTAATGTATGAGAAATATGATGGTGGGACGATATACCTCGGTGATTACTCTCCTTTGATCATAGTTGGTTGTGATATAGACTTGATTAGATTCCTTGATGGTAGAGTGAAGGGGATATGTGTAGTTTTTCACATTATAGGTTTGCTAGAAAACCTACTATCAATTGACAAACTTAATGATGTGGGTGTGCAGGTTGTTTTATCTAACAAAGGTTGTAAGATGGTCTAAGGAGATATGGTGCTTATGAAGGGTGTTTTTGTGGGAAATGTTAAAATATTCGATGTGCTCATTTTACCATAGAAAATATCACAATATTGTCACCCAACCATAGGCACACAACCACCCTTGAGCACCTTTAACCTTTGAAAAAATTATTCCGGAAAGTCATACTAGAACCAAAAAATAAATCCTAGCTACTAACTACAAAAGCAACTCAAGAAAAGTAGAGCGCTCCTTCTCCAAGGGTAGCGCACAAGAGAGAGAGTCTCCATATCCACAGAACAAACACCATGTACAACTGCAACACTTGCACCATACTTAGCTAGAATATCACCAAGAGTATCACCAAGAGTATCACCAAGAATATCACCAAGAGAATCACTAAGAATATCACTTGATAGCGCTAGAGAGATACCACAACTAAGAGATGAGCCATGCACCCTTATTCCTCCTTCCAGCTACAGTTGCAGCTGCAACTGCATATCTCCACAAGACTTGCACTCTAACTGAATGTACAAATGAGCTAAAACATCCTATATTTATATTAATCTGTCCAATGACTTTTCTAGCTGGGTCAACCTGACTTTCAGGTAATTATATTTTCTTTTTATCTTTTTCCTGTGGATTCGACATGTCTTTCTGGAAGACAATATTCTAATATTATTTATTCTTCTAGGTCGACTTGTGTTCTAGGGTTTTCACACATCTTATTAGGGTTTCCCTTGCTTCCAAAATATTCCATTCTAGTGAAAGATTACACGTGGAGGTTAATACCTCCTATAGCTATCGTAACATCAACACTCCTTCCTAGCTAGGGAGGTATTAACGATAATGGTATTGAGCACACACAGACCATTCTGTCAATAGCATCATCATAGCCACACATGATATCTCATGATCACGCATATCAAGTCACGAGCATCATCATCACTATCACTATCGCTTGATAGCATCCTAACATCAACATACATCATCGTTTGCATCATCTCTCGAGGCCATACTCCATCTAAGTAATCGGACATGATGCTGAATAAGTCATGTGTTGAACTCAACACACTCAGAAGAGTGTCTCGCATGATTCACCCACTCAACAAAATGATATAGGGACCATTCTTCTAATCCAGACATATGTCCTAAAAGAATATTTTTCCCAATAGATGTTGAAAGCCATGCCATGGGCTATCGAGACCATTCCTACAGGAATGCCAGTCTCAAAATATTTTCTAATCGGGTCATATGTACCATAGAGATCAATCTCTACCCATATTCCTTAGAAAATATCAGTCCCATATCGACCACCTTAATCGGGATGTCATGTCCTTAGGGGGGCGGGATATTCAACTTGATCGGCACAATAACTGTGCCTTAGGAGAATATCATTCCTGAACCATTTTCCTAATCGGGCCACAATCTGTGCCTTAGGAAAATACCAGTCTATTATACGCCATCAATTTGTCAACCTGGACCATTTTCTGCCTGGAGAATGTCTGTCCACCAACACACTGACTATCCATCTAGCCAGCAATCATCTCCAACACTAGTGGTAGTCTCCATGGCAATCAGATAATGAAATATAACTGCTACAATGCCATCCAATAAAACACAACCGTGTCTATCCATAGTAGTACACAACTACTGCGTAGTGGTACACAACCACTCCTAGTAGCACACGACTACTAACGAGTGACACACAATCACTACCAGTGGAACACATCCACCACAATAGCATACAAATATTGCCTAGAGACACACAATCTCAACAGAAATCAAATCATATCATTTGATATCATCCTGCATCAACAATATCATCAGTTGCATCACCTCTAAGCCGTACTAGCATGATGTGAATGCATCGTATCTAAGTTGTACTGTTGTGATCTAGAATATCATCTACTTCATCTCTAAGCCATACTAGCATGACATAACTAGAAAGATGCCAATGCATCATATCTAAGTTGTATGTCACCTCTAAGTTGTACTCGCATGATGTAGATCAATGCCTCATTGGGTCATCTCTAAGTTGTATGATAATCTCTAAGCTGCACTAGCATGACATATCCAGCATGATGCCAATGCATCATATCTAAGCTGTATGCCACATCTAATATGTAATCGCATGATCATATCTAGCATCACACGACCCCCTGCATCATCTCTAAGTTGTATGGTCATCTCTAAGTCCTACTAGCATGACATATCTAACACGATGTCAATACATCATATTTAAGTTGTATGTCACATCTAAGATTTACTTGCATGTCCATATCTAGCATGATGCGACTCACCAACATCGTCTCTAAGATGTAGTAGCATGACATATCTAGCATGATGTCAATACATCATATCTAAGTTGTATGCCACCTCTAAGATGTACTAACACGATACTCCTCAGGCCACTATATCAACAACTTCAACCATCTATATCATATCTGAGTTGTACTAGCATGATCATATCTATCATGATGCAAGCATCATCTCTAAGTTGTATGACCATCTCTAAGTTGTACTAGAATTATACAAATCCACAACTCACTGACAGTCAATGATGCCACATATCAACACTCCCTCCCAACCAAGGATTTCATCTCCTCCCTCTCAACTAAGGGAGCCATCTCCACGAGCCCCAACTTGTCCCTCAAGTATGCAAACTTTATCTTGGACAGAGGCTTAGTCACAATATCTGTGTATGCTCATCAATGGAAATATACTAGAGAACCACTTCTCACCTATGGACTTTATCACAGAGAAAATAATACTTGATCTCAATGTGATTTGACCTGTCATGGAACACCGGGTTCTCTGTGAGCTTCACACAACTCTCATTATCCCAATATATCACGGTCGAATCCAACACCTAATCAAATAGTCCAGAAACCAAATTACGGAGCCATACTGCTTCTGTACAATCATCACAAGCTACAATATACTCTGCTTCTGTAGTGTTGAGTGCAACAAACTTTTTTTTCATGCTATCCCATCAAATCATAGCAAATCCCAAACTGAAACACATACCATAAGTACTCTTTCAGTCATCTGCACTCCCTTCCAAATCTGAATTAGTAAATTCATGCAACTATACTTCACTGTTTGAGGCATATCTCAAACCATAAGTTATCGTCCCCCGAAGATATCTCAAGATATGCTTTGCAACTATCCAGTCATTATGTCTTGGTTCCACCTAGAACTGACTCAACGTGTTCACATCAAAGCAAATGTCTGGCCTGGTATTTACCAAATACATTAATGAGCCAATCAACTACCAGTACAAGAACAAGTATATTGGATCAAAATCAAAGTCTCTCAACTTCCTCAGATATGTTACCATGGGAGTTTCCATGGATTTGTGATCCATCATCCCAAACTTCTGAAGGATCTTCTCAACATACTTCCCTTGTCCTAGGAAGACTTCACCATGCTTCTACCATACTTCTAGTCCCAAGTAATAGTGCATGAGACCAATATCCTTCATATCAAATTCATAGGCTAGCTCCCTCTTACACTGAATAATGAGAGGCTCTACACCAAGCTCTTGGAGCTTGCTTGAGTCCATATAAGGCTTTCTTTAATCTGCATACATCGATTTCTCTCTGGTATACCTCAAAACCTTGAGGTTGCTCTGTGTATGATTCTTCTTCAATCACTCCATTAAAGCGGTCTTTACATCCATCTGATGTAAACTCCAACCCATGGATGTTGCTAGAGATATGATGTCTCTAGAGGTGTATCTAGCAACTGGATAAATTGTCTCATCATAGTATTCTCCCTCCTAATGGGAGAACCCTCTAGCTACATATCTTGCCTTGTATTTATCGATACTTCTATACACTACATGTTTTATCTTGTAAATCCATTTAGGCACAATTTCAAATACATTATTTCTCATGATTGATATTCTTCCATCACAAATTCCTTTTATTCTTTCTTCTTGACTGTTTCTTCGAAGGTGGAAGGTTCTGTAACTCGAATATAGTTTTGACTTCTTTCTTTCTCTAAAAGTTTCGTCTGGAGCACCATACTTTTCGGCATATTGAATAATCTCAGGTGCTTAAGCTGGTCTTCTCTTCTTAGTCTTATCTTGATGTGGATCTTCATATTTTCATGGTTCTGCCATGTTTAATACAACATTCTTACCTCCCTCCACATCTACAATTCTGGGAGATACAAGATATTTATCATGGACCTTATCACGGTCGTGGTTGCTTTAGCCCATAGATGCATTGGTAAGTCTTAATCATGGGTCATGGATTTTAATGCTTCCATAATTGAACAATTATTTCTTTCTTCCACACCATTATGTCGAGGATTATAGGAAGTGATGATATCCCTCCTAATCCCGTCCTCTCCATTTAGTGAGAAGGTTGACATACATCTGAGTGAAGGATGTCCAAGACTCCTTTTTCTTTCCATGCTTCCTTTATAATTGATACTTGGTGAGACCATCTGCTTCACCACTAATGAAGTCATCTTCTCCATGCCTACAACTGTCACTGTAGCTCCCTCCTAGAGCTATTACCTATGACCTACCTAGAACAAGAACAATAACAAAGGAAAATAATAGACAACATTCGTCAACACTCTTCCAGTGTTTTGATCAATCATTCTTCCATAGTAACCTATTTGGAACAATCAAATACATCTCCATGGTAACCTCCATGAAATATTCTAAGATAACCTTCACGAGACAACAAAAATAAAAGTATTTCCAGTATAATAACATTTTCATATCTATGGTAACAAGAATAAATAACAATTTCATGATTATCAACATAGCATGATCAAGGTGACCTGTCTAGGAGAAAAACAAAAAATATCTCTCTAGAGGAGATGTTAGTTTCTTTTTCAAACAAGTACAATAAACATCTATATCAATAATATCCACATGCCATTACATCTAGCAGTAATACAACCTTTCAAAGACTTCTTTCACAATTTGTAATGTAGCAACTATCAACCTTGATATGTGCGAATTGAAAACTTATCAATTTAATCAAACTTGGAACCTAAAGCCTCAATTGCTATGGAGGGTGTGCTTGTTCCTTTGACCACAATATATCCAAGATCACTGATTGGAAAAGGTCTCTTGTACATTCCCTACAAACACAACCATGTTTTGCTATATGATATAACTTGAAAAGCATATACAAGTGCATACCCTGAAATATTTGTAGCATCGTCCAACTTGTCTTCCAATCTGAAACTAGATACCATATTCAACCTAGATGTGCCTCGAGAGAATATCAGTCCTGAACCATTTTCCTAATCAAGTCACAATCTGTGCCTTAGGAAAATACCAGTCCATGATACGTCAACAATCTGTCAACCTGGACCATTCTCCTCCTGGAGAATTTCTGTCCACCAGCACACTGACTATCCATCTAGATGGAAATCATCTCCAACACTAGTGGTAGTCTCCATGACAATCAAATAGTGACATACAACTACTACAATGCCATCCAATAAAACAAAACTATGTCTATCCATAGTAGTACACAACTACTGCATAGTGGCACACAACCACTCCTAGTAACACACAACTACTAACCGGTGACACACACTCACTACCAGTGGAACACATCCACCACAATAGCATAAAACTACTTTCCAGAGACATACAGTCTCCACAAAAATCAAATTATATCATCTGATATCATGTTGCATTAACAATGTCATCAGCTGCATCACCTCTAAGCCGTACTATCATGATGTGAATGCATCATATTTAAGTTGTACTGGCGCGATCTGGAGTATCGTCTACTTTATCTCTAATCCATACTAGCATGATGCCAATGCATATTATCTAAGTTGTATTCCACCTCTAAGTTGTACTCGCATGTTGTAGATCGGTGCCTCATTGGGTCATCTCTAAGCTGTATGATCATCTCTAAGCTGCACTAGCATGACATATCTAGCATGATGCCAATGCATCATATCTAAGTTGTATTCCACATCTAATATGTACTTGCATGATCATATCTAGCATGACATGATCCCCCTGCATCATCTCTATGTTGTATGGTCATCTGTGAGACATACTAGCATGATGTCAATACATCATATATAAGATGTATGTCACATCTAAGTTGTACTCACATGGCCATATCTAGCATGATGCGGCTCACCAACATCATCTCTAAGATGTACTAGCATGAAATATCTATCATGATGTCAATACATCATATCTAAGTTGTATGCCACCTCTAAGCTGTACTAACACGATGCTCCTAAGGCCATTGTATCAACAACTCCAACCATCTTTATCATATATGAGTTGTACTAGCATGATCATATATAGCATGATGCAAGCATCATCTCTATGTTGTATGATCATCTCTAAGCTGTACTAGTATTATATAGATCCACAGCTCACTGACAGTCCATGATGCCACATATCAACACTCCCTCCCAACCGAGGAAGTCATCTCCTCCCTCTCAACTAAGGGAACAATCTCCACGAGCCCCAACTTGTCCCTCAAGTATGCAAACTTTATCTTGGACAGAGGCCTAGTCAAAATATTTGTTGTCTGCTCATGAGTGGAGATATACTGGAGAACCACTTCTCCCCTATGAACTTTATCACGAAGAAAATAGTACTTGATCTCAATGTTCTTTGACCTGTCATGGAACACTGGGTTCTTTGAGAGCTTCACACAGCTCTGGCTATCCCAATATATCACGGGCGAATCCAACAACTGATCAAATGGTCCAGAAACCAAATTACAGAGCCACACTGCTTCCATACAGGTATCACAAGTTGCAATATACTCTACTTCTACAGTGATGAGTGCAACAAACTTATGTTTCCTTCTAGCCCATGAAATCATAGCAGATCCCCAACTGAAACACATACCATAAGTACTATTTCATTCATCTGCACTCCCTACCCAATTTGAATTAGTAAATCCATGCATCTATACTTCACTATTTGAGGCATATCTCAAACCATAAGTTATCGTCCCCCGAAGATATCTCAATATATGCTTTGCAACTATCCAATGCTCATGTTTGGGTTCCACCTGGAACTGGCTCAACATGTTCACATCAAAGAAAATGTTTGGTCTGGTATTTACCAAATACATTAATGAGCCAATCAACTGTCAGTACAGGAATGAATCTACTAGATCAGAATCAAAGTCTCTCAACTTCCTCAGATCTATTACCATGGGAGTTTCCATGGATTTTCAATCGATCATCCCAAACTTCTGAAGGATCTTTTCAACATACTTCCCTTGTCCTAAGAAGACTTCACCATGCTTCTACCATACTTCTAGTCCCAAGTAATAGTGCATGAGACCAAGATTCTTCATATCAAATTCATAGGATAGCTCACTCTTACACTGAATAATGAGAGGCTCTACACCAAGATCTTGGAGCTTGCTTGAGTCCATACAAGGCTTTCTTTAATCTACATACATGAATTTCTCTCTGGTGTACCTCAAAACCTTGAGGTTGCTCTGTGTATGCTTCTTCTTCAATCATTCCATTTAGAAAAATGGTCTTTACATCCATCTGATGTAAACTCCAACCCATGGATGTCGCAAGAGATATGATGGCTCTAGAGGTGTATCTGGAAACCGGAGCAATCGTCTCATCATAGTCTTCTCCCTCCTAATGGGATAACCCTCTAGATATAGATCTTGCCTTGTATTTATCGATACTTCTATCCACTCCATGTTGTATCTTGTAAATCCATTTAGGCACAATTTTCGATACATCATTTTTCATGATTGATATTCTTCCATCACAACTTCCTTTTATTCTTTCTTCTTGACTGCTTCTTCAAAGGTGGAAGGTTCTATAACTGGAATATGGTTTTGACTTCTTTCTTTCTATGAAAGTTCCATCTGGAGCACCATACTTTTATGCATCTTGAATAATCTCACGAGCTCAAGTTGGTCTTCTCTTCTTAAAGAATCTTGATGTGGATCTTCATATTTCTGTGGTTTTTCCATGTCTGGTACAACATTCTTACCTCCCTCTGCATATGCAATCTTAGGAGCTATAAGATATTTATCATGGAACTTATCACGGTCCTGGATGCTTCATCCCACAGATGCATTGGTAAGTCTTAATCATGGGTCATGGATTTTACTGCTTCCATAATTGAACAATTCTTTCTTTCTTCTACACCATTCTATTGAGGATTGTAGGAAGTGATGATATCCCTCCTAATCCCTTCCTCTCCGTTTAATGAGAAGGTTGACATACATCTAAGTGAAGGATGTCCAAAACTCATTTTGATTTCCATGCTTCCTTTATAATTGATACTTGGTGAGACCATCTACTTCACCACTGATGAAGTCATCTACTCCATGCCTGCAACTGTCACTATATCTCCCTCCTATATCTATTACCTGTGACCTTCCTAGAACAAGAATAATAACAAAGGAAAATAACAGTCAACATTCTTCAACACTCTTCCAGTGTTGTGATCAATTATTCTTTCATAGTAACCTATTTATAACAAACAAATACATCTCCATGGTAGCTTCCATGAAATATTCTAAGATAATCTGCCCGAGACAAGAAAAATAAAAGTATTTCCAGTATAATAACATTTTCATATCTATGGTAACAAGAATGAATAAAAATTTCATGATGATCAAAATAGTATGATCAAGGTGACCTGCCCGGGAGCAAAACAAGAAATATCTCTCTAGAGGAGATGTTAGTTTATTTTGCAAACAAGTACAATAAGAATCTATATCAATAATATTCACATGCAAATTGGAAATTTATCAATTTAATCAAACTTGGAACTTGAAGCCTCAACTGCTATGGAGGGTGTTCATGTTCCTTTAACCACACTAAATCCAAGATCACTGATTGGACAAGGTCTCTTGTACATCCCCTGCAAACACACCCATGTTTTGCTAGATGATATAACTTGAAAAGCATATACTAGTGCATACCTTGAAATCTTTATAGCATTGTACAACTTGTCTTCCAATCTGAAAGTAGATACCATGTTGACAAGGAGAGGTTAGAAACCGAATCAGAAGGTTCAATGATTAGAACAAGCTAGAAATTCTGAAATTTCAATTTTGACCAAAAAATCTTCTTTGACCAAAAGTCAACCTTTGAATTTGACTTTGAAAAAAAAATCAAGCCTAACGTTTTTTCTAGCTGAGGGTACCAATAGGTGCACTAGGCTAGGGTTCACTAAGATGTCAAAGAAATATTTCAAACGCTTCACTATATGTGCCCGAACAAATGGGTTAGGGTTTGTTGTTGTTGCAAAACCTGACTGCAACTGGTGCTATAATGAGTTGAACTTCCCAATATACCTTCCAGTGGTTAGAATGTTTGAAGATAGCGTGGGCTCATAACCTGTTAAAATATTCGATGTGATTGTTTTACCATAGACAATATCACAATATTGTCACCCAACCATAGACACACAACCACCCTCGAGGACCTTTAACCTTTGACATAATTATTCCGGAGAGCCATACTAGAACCAACAGATAAACCCTAGATACTAACTAAAACAACAAATCAATACAAGTAGAGTGCTCCTTCTCCAAGGGTAGCGCACAAGAGAGAGAATCTCCATATCCACAGAATAAGTACCATACAAAACCGCAGCAGCTGCAGCTGCACTACTCTCTCAAACTTGCACCATATTTAGACAGAATATGACCAAGAGTATCACCAATAATATCACCAAGAGAATCACCAAGAATATCACTTGATAGCACTAGAGAGAGACCAAGACCAAGAGATGACCATACACCCTTATTCCTCCTTGCAGCTGCAGTTGAAGCTTTAACTAAAACTCTCCACAAGACTTGCGCTCTGACTGAGTGTAAAAATGAGCTAAAACATCCTCTATTTATATTAATATGTCCAGTGAGTTTTCTGGCTGGGCCGACCTGAATTTCTAGTAATTATATTTTCTGTTTATCTTTTTCATGTGGAGCTGACTTGTCTTTCTGGAAGATAATATTCTAATATTATTTATTCTACTAGGCCAACTTGTCTTCTAGGGTTTTCACACATCTGTTTAGGGTTTCCCTTGATTCCAGAACATTCCATTCTAGTCAAAGGTTACACGTGGAGGTTAATACCTACCGCAACTACCATAACATCAACATGAACTCTATTCAAGCTTGATGTGTCCACAATTCCATGTAATAATTCTTCAATTTTTGCAGCAAAGAGATCTGTAGTATGTACATCTTCACTATCAAAATATGTATTTACTTTTGATGGTCATTTTTTCTAGGTACCCAAAGGAGCTCTCTCGTTAAAAAACAAGTTACTTGTAGAGAAGACAATGCTATGGTACCAAAGTTTGGGCCATATATATGAGAAGGGTCTACAAGCCTTGAAAAACAAAAAACATTGTTGATGGATTGAATGATTGTTCTCTTGAATTTGATTTTTATAAGCATTGCATATATGGAAAATATAATCGTGTTCAATTTTATTTCAGTTCTCATAAATCTTATGTAATGTCCCCAACTAGGTTATGCGGGTATATTATGTTTTCTATCAAAAAATGGTTAATTCTCCTTGTGTAAATATGTCAAACACTTGGTATTAATGCTGATGTTAACCCCTTACAAACAATTTGCTCATATAGGAATATTGTCAAACACATTGCATGCATCCATTACACAACAAATAATGTAGATAACCATCACATCTTATTATGGATGGAAACCACAATTATAGCAATACAATGATATCTAATGGTTGTGATAACTGTTAATATTATGGTAGCTATGGGAGGTATTTACCCCCATGTGTGAACCTGACGAGAATAGAAGACTCCGGGAAGCAAGAGAAACCCTAATGAGTTTGCTAATAACCCTAGAAGCCTTGTCGGCTCAAGAAGATAATTTATATTAGGCTATTAGCCTCCAAGAGAAGAAGTCGGCCATAAATAATAATAATATACTGAACAGACACATACCCAGAAGGAGAAGTCGGCCCCAACAAAACTGGCAGGACTACTATAAATACAGGGCGCCAGTTCTCATTTGCAGCATCTCAAAATTGCAGTTTCCCAGTTGGTGCGCACTGTAGTTGCAGTTTGGTGCGCATGTTTGGAGGAGGGTTGTAGGTGCAGCTGCAACATAAGCTAGTTCTCAGTATTGGCTTGAATATCTCTTAGTTAGGGTTTGGGCTATCTGATCAGCTTTTTGTGATGCACTATCCTTGGGGATTGATGCACTACTCTTTGTTTGGCTATCTAGCCTAGGGTTTGCTTCTGGAGGAATTCTCAGTCAAGGTTAAGGTGCTCGGAGGGAGGCTTCGACCTTTGGGTGACGAAGGTATCGTCAATGGTAAAATGAGCACACCATCTTCTATATTATAATAGGTTATGGGCCCACACCCCTTCAGTCAGCCTAAAACGCTGGAAGGAAACATAGCCGCTTGACATTGAGCTCGTTGAGGAACTGTCGCTAGGGTTACTAGCAGGAGCAGTTTCCAAAAGCACTGCAGCTAGGGTTACCAACAGAAGCAGTTGCAGAAACCCTAAACCTCTTGTTTAGGCACCTTAGGTGATGATATTGACCTAATCTCCGGATAGATTAGTGCGCCCTAGCCCAGCGCATCTCTTGGTACTCTTAGAAGGCCAAGACGTGAAGTTTGGATTTTCAGTCAAATCTAGGGTTTGACCAAGTCAAGCAAGCCATGACAAACTCTATGAAGTCTGAGAACAAGCTAGATGGAGCCTCTAACTTCAGATCATGGAAGAAAAGGATTGACCTCATCCTTTCTAAGAATAAAGTGTTGGATATTGTGAAAGGAAAGATCGTGAAGCCAGAGTTTAAAGAAGGAGAAGAGAAGGAACTGCAGAATGT
>SNQJ01S0000482.1:34081-119094 GCA_010110895.2 Picea sitchensis | reverse complement strand
GTGAATAGAGAAATAACCTTCTAACAGAGTTAACCATTTTTCTAGGGCTTCTGCATCTATCTGTCCTTCAAATAAAGGAATATCAAAATTAACTTGTACCTTGAAAGGCGAGGTGCCTCCAAAGTGGTTTCTTGATGAATATGCGCCTGCTACTATCGACAAGAATTGAAGGATGTGGGAAAAATTCTCCATCATTTCGTCCCTCTTTTGCGTGAGATCTTGCGCAAGCAACAGATTGATAGGATCTTCCGCTCCGTCGTTTTTCTTTCATTCCGCCATTGAGAGTTTCTTGGGTGTGCGAGAGAGATTGTTCTCAAAAGAGACAATGTCAAGACACAACTTGCTATACTCGGACCTCGTTAGGGACATGCCCTGAAAAACGATCAAGAGCAGCCTACTCTGATACCTCTGATCCAGATTATTTTCGGCACAAAATGATAGCGGAGATATAATAAAGAAATGCATAGAGATATCACAGATATTCAATAATATAACAGAAATTTATCAGAGATGCAACCATAAACACAAATATACAATAATACATGATTTCTATTAATAAAAGAAATGTATAGAGACTGTAAAAATACAGAGTGAAAGACTCCCTAGAATGGTGACAACTTATCTCTGAGAAGAGATGTGACGACTACTTGCATTTGCAAGAAGATGATTACAATGAGGCTCTGAAGGTCTTTTTACAATAAACAAGAATTCCAAAAACCCTAGACATCCAAAAACCTAACCCTAGGAGATGAAGCGCCAAAAGTCATGTGGTCCCCGTTTGGGTAAGTTAGTACATTAACTTCCCGGGGTCGTAACTTTTGCATACGATCTCCGTTTTAGGCGTATGATAGCCTGTTGGAAAGGTATTGTCAAGGAGATTCATTTTGGGGCCTCAATAATTTTTCAAGTTATTATTGAGAAGCTCGATCCTGAAAAAACTTCATTTAGTCCCTGAAAATGGCCTCGGAAGTTAAAACTACTAAAAATACTAAATTGCCAAAATTGTCAGAAAACTGTTTTGAGCCAGTTGAAAAAGGTGGGTGGCCACCGACATCCACCTAGATCAATCCTCCATCCTTAGGAAGCAATGGTCTCCATTGCATTGAGTTCCCAGGGGAGAGGGAAAAGCGTTTGTTGAATCTGCATCTTGGTGAGCTGCTTGCCTTGTTGGAGACGTCGCGCTGCTCAGTTTGTGGAAGTCTGTCATGAACCTGCTGAGGTTGAGTTTGTTCAACAAGTAGAGATACATGAGAGGATGGTGTGCATAAGGAATCTTTGTGCTTTGTTGCAACCTTCTCAACCTGCTTCTATTGGATAGAAGGTGCTTGGCATGAGGTCGTAGTGGTTGCAGTGTCCTTCTATTCTTCTTTTGAACAGATTGTGAATAAGCTAAATTTTGCAGTATGAGATACCACCTTGCGACACATTTTAGGTGGAAAAGTAGTCGGAACTACCTCTGTTATTTTGTAGAGATGACCCCCGAAAGTAACAATGACACTATGGGGTCGAGACTCATAAAAAGCATGACACTTCCACATATATGGCTGGCCCAAGAGAATATCACAGACATCCAATGGGACAACATCACATAATACCTCGTCCTTGAAGGGCTGGATGTCGTATGACAATCGACATTGTTGGTTGACACCGAGATCTCGTCCTTGGCGAAGCCACCCAATGTTGTATGGCTATGGGTGTGGTGTTGCTGACAATCCCAACTGTTTGATGACCTCTGCTGAGATGAGGTTCTTCTGGCTTCCACTATCAACAATAAAATGCAGCGGGGTCCCCTTCACCCACATTTGTGAATGAAAAATGTGCTCCCCCTCTTCGGGATCTGTTGGTTCTTCTGGTTGAATTACTGCAGTCACAACAATAGTAGTGGGGTCTGTGTCAATGATCTGTCCTTTACCAGTATTTTCGAAATCAGATTCTGAATCAGGGTTCAACTCCTTGTCTTTGATCTCGACCACCAATGACTGTTTTGAGTGACATTCATTGGTGTTGTGCCAGGGGCTTTTGTGGAAATCACACCATTTTCATGTATCCTTCTTCGTCTTCCCATGACCCTTCTTTTATGTGGCTTAGACTGATTTTCATGAAGCTGTTTGTTAGGGTCATATTTAGCATACTTTGGATGTTGCAGATTTGCAGACCCAAAATCTCATTTGTTCTAGTGCTTAAATTTCTGCTCGATTTTAACAACATATCGATAAGAAACACCGAGTGATGAGATGTCCAGAAAATCCATTTCAGTTTGGATGTATCTTTGTAGAGCCCCATGGTATTTCAGAACCAAATGTCATTCAGAGTCTTTGATACCGAGCTTGGTGCACAAGGTATGGAAGGTATTGGTGAAATCCGAAACTTCTTGGCCCCTCTCTTTTCGTAGTGTGGTCCATCTCATGTACTGGTCCTGATAGTTGCCAACAGGGTAATCCTGTTCCTTTACCGCATCCACAAAACAATCCCAAGTGGGCTCGGCCCCATATATTCCAGACTCCTCTGTGGAACTTTGCTCCTAGAGTGTTTCCCACCAATGTTTGACACAAGGGAGATATTTAAGGAGTTCGAAGGTGATATTTTCTTTGTCAAAAAAATTGTGAACAAAGAAATAACCTTCTAGCAGAGTTAACCATTTTTCTAGGGCTTCTGCATCTATCTGTCCTTCAAATACATGAATATCAAAATTAACTTGTACCTTTAAAGGAGAGGTGCCTCCAAAGTGGCCACTTGATGAATATGTGCCTGTTGATATCAGTAGGTGTTGAAGGATGTAGGAAAAATTCTCCATCATTTTGTCTCTCTGTCGCTTGAGAGCTTGCTCAAGCAACAGATTGATAGGATCATCTGCTCCGTTGTTTTTCTTTTCTTCCGCCATTGAGGGTTTCTTGGGTGTGCGAGAGAGATTGTCCTCAAGAGAGACAAGCTTGAGACCCAACTTTCTATACTTAGACCTCGTCGGGGACATGCACTGAAAAACAATCAAGAGTAGCCTACTCTGATACCACTGATCCAGATTATTTTCGGCACGAAATGAGAGCGGAGATATAATAAAGAAATGCACAGAGATATCGAATATATTCAATAATATAACATAAATGTATCAGATATGCAACCATAAACACAGATACATAGTAACATACGATTTCTATTAATGAAATAAATGTACAGAGACTATAAAAATACAGAGTGAAAGACTCGCTAGAATGGTGGTAGCTTATCTCTAAGAAGAGATGCGATGGATACTCACATTCGCAAGAAGATGATTACAATGAGGCTCTGAAGGAACTTTTACAATAAACAGGAATTCCAAAAACCCTAGAAATCCAAAAACCTAACCCTAGGAGATGAAGCACCAAAAGTCATGTGGGCCCCGTTTGGGTAAGTTAGTACATTAACTTCTCGGGGTCGTAACTTTTGCATACGATTTCTGTTTTAGGTGTATGATAGCCCGTTGGAAAGGTATCATCGAGGATATTGATTTTGGGGCTTCAAATATGCTATAGGATATCATTGCGAAGTTCGATCCTGAAAACCCTTCATTTAGGCCCTCAAAATGGCCCCAGAAGTTAAAACTACTAAAAATAGTAAATTGGCAAAATTGCTAGAAAAATGTTTTGAGCCAGTTGGAAAAGGTGAGTGGCCACCGATATCCACCTGGATCACCTTTTGAAAATGAGTCTACACACAAAAAAAGAAAAGTGTTAAGAGTAAACTTTATTCCTTATTGACCTCAATTCATTCTTTCTAGATTTTAACTCTTAAAGCTCTATTTGATTGACCTAATAACCTAGTACAAGTAATTCAAAAAGTACGTCATAGATTTAAAGTGGAAAGAGTAGAGTAGTTTCTTCCATAAACTCCGAAATCGATTTCATGAGTCAAGAGGAGAGCTCCTAAATGAATAAAAATACGTCTAAAATAACACAGTCCAAAAACCCTTTTACTTCCACATATAACACACTACCATGTTTCCATCCTAGATCATATAGAACACTACCATGTTTCCATCGTAGATATCTTAATTACATATATTGTTTAACCAAACTAAAATGCTTAGCCATTTTTCTGTTTTAACAAGGGTGTCAAAATGCTCAGCCATTTTTCTGTTTTAACAAGGGTGTCAATCACAACGAAAAAATAAATATTGTGGAATATTGGACGTAGACAAATTCCTTTTGGATATAAAAAATGTTGAGTCTGCAACTTACAGATGCTCTTAGGAGCCTTATGGACACCATTTATATCTCCTTCATAGTTATGTTGTGGAAACCAACTTCACAACCTTTATTAATGGATAAAAGTAAGGTGTTGTCTAACTGTTTTATATTTTTTCTTTGCTTCTTAGAATCGCGTATCTTTTTTTTTTTGTAAGTGAGTTTGAGAATCTGTATTACTAAAGGGGTTAATGATACAAAAAAGGGGGATTCCGTGACCTGCCAAAATGGAAACCACACCAGGGGTTCTCGAGTTGTGTTCTTTGAAATAGGCATGGGGTAGGGATGGACTGCCACGTTGGGAAACCAACACAGTCCTACCATATCCTGTTTTTACCCATATAAGCGCAACATACAAGAAAAGGATAAACAAAATTACAGTAACAAAAGATGATATTGGCATAGGACTGACGCGACTGAATTGATAATATACTAACCAGACATTAATCCAGGATGATGATATTTTTCTTTCCTTCATCTGCCATGCCTTTGGTCTCCTCCTTTTGGGTGACTGTGCGAGTCTTTCTGATATGTGTTGGCGCTCCTCTCTCGTCGGTTGGCGTGATGTCCATGTGATGGATGTAGCGCAGGTAGAGGTGGAATTGGGCAACCAATTGTTCCATCTTGGCTTTCTAGTCCATCTCAACCTCAGTTAGCAGTCTGGTAGTGGTCTCCATACTGCTGAGGCGCCTCAAGATTTCATTCAGCAGCTTTGTGTGTTCCTTGTTGTTCTCCCACTTGGTGTCCTCCCTCTCTGAGCTCACTTTGCCAATTAGCATCTTTGTTTGCCATGCCATCTCCACCGTCTTGTGGTAGAGGTTTTCCCTGGGCTGCGTTGCTCCTGGGTTAGTTACCCAGTCTGCTTCCCAAGCCAAAGCATCCCAGGTTTTGCCCTTGTGCTTTTATTTGATTGCCTTCTCCAACCGGGTAATGGTTTCCTTTCCTTTCGGCGCAACCAGAGTATGAAAGGTTCCCTCCGTGTCTTTTGCCGCTTGCTCCATCCTTGACAGTCGTTGGGTATTGTTTGGTGTTCCTTTCCCCTGGGGGTTTCTTTTTCTATTCATTCTCTTCATTCGCACCATCCCGTTTGGTCTAAAGCTGCTCCTTTGTTGCATTCTCAAACTGTTCCTGTCTACCCAGGGGTTCCTCCTTTCCTTATCCTTGTGTCTTTTGGTAGCCTCTTCAATTGTGTTCTTCTATGTACCTCTCTTCCTACTGTTCGATCTCTTATTGAGCTTCCCCTGCTGTGGGCTCGTCCTTCCAATCATGGTCTTCCCGTCGAGGTAAAACTTACTGTCCTTTTTTCCATTCACGGTCTGTATGGTCATAATGGCTCGACTATTATTCCTATACTGGTACTTTCCCCTGCTCGCTTGATATATTTCTTGGCCACTCCCCATACTTGGCCCTTGGCGTGGTGGAAAGCTACTAGTCCATGTCAATCCTTCTTGCCTTACATCATTAGTTGTGTGTTGATTGTCGTCGTTGCTTTCCCATGGGATTCCCCCGTAGATCTTACTGTTGACATGATCTTGTTGTCATGCCCTCGCCTGTTGTATGATTTGATCCTGCATTGTGATTGTTGATCGGGTGTTGGGCAGCCATGTCTTGCCTGGGTCCTTCGGGCCATTCGTTGTGCCTCTCGCTACCCTCCTCAATGTGACCTTCCTTTCTTAAAATGCTAGCCCAATCTTTTGTCGCTAGTTGGGTGTAGTCCGTTCTAAATTGTCCTCGCGGGATGTTGGAACATGTAGTATCTAGTTCCGGTCCTTCCTTGCCAACCCCCTCGTTGGAAATTCTATCCACCAGGCCATTTGCTGACCTGCGAACCCAACGCAACTCCACGATGTTAATCATTTGTAGATTCTCCTGGATTTTTTGTAGGGAGTGTGCCAAGCGCCAGTGTTTCTGAACCTTGCCCACTCTGGTGCCATTTTGGATTCTCTTCACCATGTTGATGACCAGGGTGGAGTCACCTTCCACGATAGTGTTGTTCATCCTTTCTCGTCTTATAATTTCGAGACCGAGCTGCAGGGCTCCAAATTCTGCTGCGTTGTTGGTTGAGTTACCCAGGCTCCCAGTGCATAACCTGATTATGTTCCCCCCACTATCTTTGATCACCCCTCCCATTCCTAGGTTTCCTTTTGCCGCCCCATCAAAGTTTAACTTGAGGAACCCTGCTGGAGGAGGAGTCCAGTTGTGCGTGCCTAATTGGAGTTGTGGTGGCTGCCCTATCAGTGTTTTGTTGCTCCCATATTTTAGGTGGATTTTTTCCAAGATTCAGGAGTCCTGGCCCATGAGTTGCATTCTTTCGGTCTGGCAGTTGCGGCTCTGCACCGTTTCTCGGATTTCTGAGATTATTGCTTCCTTGAGTTTCCCTTCTGGGAGGATTTCGTTACTAAATATGCATCGGTTCCTTTCTTTCCATATTTCCCAGATGATCATCCTTGGCATGAGGTTCCAGCAGAGGTTTACCATTTCATTTTCATTGTAACTCTCCTTCCAGTTGCTGATGGTTGCGCTGATGTCACTGCATGTCTTATTGGACTGGCGGAAGATGCTTGTCGCCCAATACCACATCTTTGGAGTGTACTTACATTCATCGAGGAGGTGATTCATTGTTTCTTATTTATCTTGACAGAGGTGGCATCGAGATAGGCCTATGAACCCTCTTTTCCTTAGGTTTTCCCAGGTTAGAATTCAGCTGTGAAGTACTATCCATTTGAACATTTTGATTTTTGGCCACTGGGGGCTTCCCCAAATCTTTCCCCACTATTGTGCTGGGTCTTCTTGGTCCTGGTTTGTAATATAATTCCAGACTTATTTTAAGTTGAATTCCCCTCCATTTTTCCTGCCCCATCTTAGTTGGTCCTCTTCTTTTGAGACTACAATTTTCCTTTTCCCCATTTCCTCCTCCACCTCTTTCATTATTGTTGCGATCCGATTTTTGTTTTGTGGATTGAGTTTGTCCCAGGTCCTCCATCTATCGTGGTCATTTCCTTCTTTCCAGTAGTGGTGGATTCTAGTTTTCCTGCCGCTATCATCTCTTGTTGGAGTACCTCCTTGTCCATATTTTCCATTCTAGGTTCTTGTTGCCACACGTCTTCCCAGAATCTAGTTGTTTTACCATTCCTCACTTCCCAGAAACTGTGTTTCTGGATCTAGGTTTTGTTGTGCCAGGCTAGATTCCAGATGGATGATCCTTCTCTTGTGCCCATGAAACGAATTCGATCTTGGTTGTTGATGTCTGGGGCATACTTGGCCTTCCAGAGGGTTTCCCATAGTGTTTCCTTTTCTTTGACCCATCTCCACCAGAGTTCCACCCCATAGACTTCATTTTTTTACTTGTGGGTCTTGTAATCCTAGGCCTCCTTTGGATTTTTGTTTGAAAACATTCTCTCAGGCCACCAAGGCCCATTTTTTCTTTCTTTCCACTCGATGCCATAGGAAGTCCCTTTGGATGGCTCTTATTTTTTGGAGTATTCCTTTGGGAGTGGGAAAAACTGACATCATATAGGTCGGAATTGCTTGCAGGACCGCCTTGGTCAGGACAAGTCTCCCCGCAAGGTTGAGGGATCTGTAAGTACAGGTTTTTACCCTCTCCTGTAGCTTGTTGATCACTCCTTCCCATGTTGCCATTTTTCATGCTCTGTCCGTTAGGGGAATTCCCAAGTATTTTGTAGGGAGAGTTTTGCATTCAAACCCCAAAATATTTGCTAGGTTTATTTGGATTGTTGGGTTGGTATTGAGGAAATATATTATGGATTTGGAGTGATTGATCTCCGCTCCTGAGGCTTTCCCAAACTCATATAATATTCTTTTGTAGGCTTTTGTTTCCTTAACCGTGGGTGTGCCATGGAGTAGGGTGTCATCCACGAACTGTTGGTGCGTGGAGGTAGGGCAGTTTTCGAAGGGTTTAATGCCTTTTATTTCCTTTGTTGTTGTTGCGCTTTTTATGCTTCGACTGAGTCCTTCCATCATCATAATGAACAGGAAAGGTGATAGTGGGTCTCCTTGTCTGATGCCTCTTGAAGGCCAGAAGGGTTTGGCTGGGGCTCCATTTATTAGCAGCAAGTAGCTAGTTGTTGACACTAGGCTAATAATCCAGTTGATCCATTATTGCGCAAAGCCAAAAGCTTCAAGAGTCTTGACCATGTAGTGCTAGTTGATTTTGTCATAAGCCTTTGCTAGATCCAGTTGGATTATCATCCCCCCTTTCCTCTGGGTTTTCAGTGTGTGTATCAGTTCATGGTCATGGATGATGTTGTCCAAAATTTTCCACCCTTCTACAAAACCCGCATGTTCCTGGGAAATCCGTGAGGGTAGGAGAGGTTTCAGTCTGTTGGCTATGACTTTGGAGATTATCTTGCAGACAACATTGCATAATGCTATGGGTCTGTAGCGGTCTGGGGTCCTTGCTTCATTTTCTTTGGGAATTAGAGATATCATTGTGGCATTTAACGCTTTCAAAATGGAGGTCGAGCATCTGGAATATTCCACTACCCCGTAGACATCATATTTGACCACTTCCCAACAATATTTGAAGAATTCTGCTGTGAAACCATGTGGACCTATGGCCTTTCCATTGGGCATGTCCTAGACCACTTGGTCAATTTCCTCCTTAGCGATGGGTTTGTTTAGGCTAATATTTTGTTCCTTGGTAACTAGCCTCGGGATGTGCTGAGTTATGCTTTGTATGGCCTCCGTTCGATCTTGGTTGGGTTCCTGGGTTATCCCATGGAAATGTTTTACCAATATATTTTCGATCTCCTTATGGGACTATCTCTCGATACCATCCTGATCTCGAATTTTTAGGATTTTGTTGTGGGTTCTTCTAGCAATGGTGGTTCGGTGAAAAAACCTTGTATTCCGTTCACCTTCCTTTAGCCACCTGATTCTGGACTTTTGGCGCCATAGTGTCTCTTCCTGTTGGCATCTTGCTTCCCATTCCTGGTTCAGTTGGATCTCTTCCTTTTTTCGGTCCTCTGTATAACCCTTGTCTATGCATATTTCCTGGAGGTTCCACATTCTATTTTCTATAATTCCTTTTTCTTGATTTATGTGTCCAAAGATTTCCTTGTTCCACTCCTTTAGTTTATGTTTGATGTACCGAAGTTCCTTGTAAATTTTGAACATCCTTGTCCCTTGTTCAGGTTGTGGTTCCCTCCACCAATGGTTGATGTTCTCCTTGAAGGTGGGGTGTTCAATCCAGTTTGGAAGTTTGGAAGTTTGGAAGTTTGCTTCCAGTTGGACTGGCCAGTGGTTTGAGCCTCCCCAGGGAAGGATGATGTAGTCTAATGTTAAACCCTCTAGGATGATGGACTCCGACACCAGGAATCTATCTAGCCTCGTCGCTATCTAATGTTGATTTATTCGTTTGTTGTTCCACGTGAACTGACCATTACTAGTCTTGATGTCCACCATCTCCACTGTGTCAATGAAAGCTGAAAAGTCTTCCACGTCTCTATCCAGTCTCCTGGTGCCTCCTTTTTTCTCCGCAAGTGTCGTGATGATGTTGAAGTCCTTGGCCAGGATCCAGTGGGGGTTGCTGGAGCGAAATTTTAGGTTTTCCAGGTCTAGGAGCATTCTTCTCTTCTCTTCCAACATCTGGGGACTATACACATTGGTGCATAGAATCACCTCCGTGTTACCTATGATTTGCATGCTTACTGAGAGTGTGTATCTAGTGGCTTCAAATGCTAGTAGATTCATCACTTGTGGGTTCCACAGAGTGAGAATACCTCCTTCCATATATTGTCCTTCAACAACCAACGCATTGTACTTGCTCCATTGTTTTTTGCTGAGTTTCCATTCTATCTACCGTACATTTTGTCTCTTGAATGAAATAGAGGTCCGATTGTTCCTTCCTCAATCTGTTTTTAAGGATTCTTTGTTTTCTTGGGTTGTTTAGGCCTCTAATATTCCATGTTATAATCTTTATTTAAACATGTGGGGGGGATTTAGGAAAGATCTTCTTGATCTTACCTGAGTTTATTAGCAGGGCTCCTAGTTCCTGTAGGGCTACGCTGTTTGATTTCCTGCCTTTCTTCCTTTGCGTCTACTTGGGTGAGAGTTGTGGTTGTCCCTCGCCTACTTTGATTCCTAGGTGTCCTATCTCCCCACGCGTGCACTTGAGCCCTCTGGATTTTGCTTCCTCCCTTAGGAGGAATAGGTATTAGATGCGGTCTAGTTGCTCTGTTGGTACATTGTCTACGCCCTGCCTTTTCCATTGCTCCAGTATGTTCGGGAGATCTATTCCTTCCCTTTCCACAATATCTCTGAGGTCCATATCTTCCCTGCCTATCTCGCTTGGTGTCATTTCCACGTCTTCGTCTACCTCTTGCATGGGTGTGTTGGCATCTCTGGTTTCTTCGTCCATAGGAGTTGCGCTACCCCCCTGCTCCATCTGATTGCTTGGATTGTTTGTGTTCTCATTTGTGGCTTGTTCCTTAGCTGCTTTAGATTTTTCCTTTTCCTTTCCTCCTTCTTCCCCTTTGTAGGTTTTTTCTCGCCCTTCCATTATGGTCCTGGCCTCTAGATTGCTTCCCATTAGGGTTTTATTTGGTTTCTTGTTTGCTCTGTTTCTGTGGTTCAGTTTAATAAACCCTTCCTCATCCTATTGTATTTTGGTGTTTTCCGATTCTTTCTTTTTATTGAGAGAGCATTCTCTGAATAGGTTTCTATGCTCATGGCATCTTCTGCATCTGAATGGGATCTTCTCATAATCAATGCTTTCTATCCATTCCTCATCCATGAATTCTAGGCTTATGGCTTCTGGGAGTGCCCCCGAAACATCCATCTCTATGCAAATTATTGCATAGGAGGTATATCTCCCTTTTAGGGTTTCTTCTGATGTCTTCACATATTTTCCTAGTTTGTTCCCGATTGCTTCGAAGGTAGAGGGTAACCAGTAGTCTAGCGTTAGGGAGTAAAGCTGCAGCCATACGGGTACGTTCTTGAAGGTTTCTTTCTCTGGGGAGAAGTTTTTCTTTCATGGCCGCATATACAGCCCTGCTGAGGTGTGGAAGTACGCCCCCCCTCAAAGATTTTGTCCCTGTCCTCCAAGTTCATGAATACTGCTGTGAAGAAGCCTTTCGAACCTAGATGGAGTTCCACTTCCCCATTTGGATTCCAGTGATATTTTATCCAGTTGCACAACGTTCTTTCTGTGGGCCACAGACCCATGAACTTGCAGATTAATGCATGCATCTTCATTTGGTCCCGGTAGAGTTGCGTTTGTGGGTCTTTCAATATTACCTTGGGTATCAATGCTGTTTTTGGTTTACACGGGTTGCGCTCTTCTACCCCATTGGGGTTCTCTATTTCTTGCGTTGCATTCTAGGTTTCTCTAGCTTCTTCCCCCATGCTGTCCCTTTTTTTTGAGTTGCTTTCCTAATTCTTTTCCGATCCGAAACCCGAGGTGCTCGTCACTAGTTCCTTGAAACCTCTGCCTCGGGGTCCCTTCCCCTTGTCCACGACCACCTGCTTGTATGAGGGGGTTCCATTACCGCTCCCTTTGGAAACCATGTTGTGCTCTGCTGTGTTCGCGACTGCTAAACCCTAGCTTATTCGCGATTCCGTCCTCCCCAAAATATGATGATGCCAACAATCATAAAATTACAACTTCATATCCTAGAATCGCGTATCATAAATCAGTATAAAATTTATTAATTTTTGTTATTTAAATTGTATTTTTGAATGTAGAAATAGAATCAACGTGATGAAAAACTGGTAGAGTACTGGAATTATACAAATTTAACCACTCAAATATGTAGATTCAACAATATGTAGCCTATTTCGACTAAATATCTCAAAAAAAAAAAACCCTAAAAAAACAAAATCATAACACATTTAAACTACCCCTAAAAAATTCCTTAAAAAATAAAAAGTTATTTTTAAGTTCCAACTGTGTGGATCGGATCTTAAGGTGCCAACATACGCTCAAAATGCTCGAAATAATACAAATGGTGAATGTGTTACGTTATGAATGTTTATAATGTTGAGTATTGGTTAGGAGTTACTTTTGCAAAGAAAGGAAGAATATATCTTTAAATTGTATAAATTTATTGGATTGATTCTATTATGTTTTATTCTTTTACAATAAAAATTGAAAATAATATATATATATATATATATATATATATAATTTTTTATTTTTAATAAAAATGAAATTTAAAATTTTTATTATTTTTAATTAATTAAAATTTATTTAAATAATAAATATTATATACAATTATCCTAGATGGGGTGCCATGAAACACACAATGACCATGTAACATAGGCCCGAGCCCAACCATAAATATGGTAGGTTGGCTCCCATCCCCTTTTCATTAAATGGGAGCTTTCCATTACTCCCCGTCAAGAGGTGAATGGCGACTCCCTCGTGCGAGTAGAACGATAGTCATGGGATTCAGTGGATGGGAGACATTAGTGGAAGCAGTCATATCACTCCTCTACGCTCTTATCCGGCAATGCAACAACTCAGACCATTTCACCTTCGTCTTGCACCAGGCCAACAACTCTGATTTCTGGTGTAGCCACCAGAGGACTTCTTACACGATAACATTACGCATCACCTCCTCGATGTCGAGGGAGAGAGGCAGGCCGCACCGCGACCCTGCCTGACATAGATTCATCACAAGACAGAGGAGGAGACAACAGTTAGAGTGGGCACTCTCCATAGCCCGCACTCAATGCACTTAGGTTTCACTTAGCAGAGAGAAGGTTAGGTCACCTCCAATGACATATGTGGATGAAGTGATCCCGGAGGAACCTTTACAGTTCCCTCCATAATCCCTCCTCTTCATTGCACTAGAAAATTGGCAGCCCCCAAACCATTTTGCGGCGGAAGCCATTGCACCAACCATAAATAGGCCTGCGCGGAAGGTTCACACTTGCATCACGGAAGAGGTAGAGGAGGTTGATACTTGCATCATGGAGGAGGAATTCCTCCACCTTGACTCCCAGGATGCCTCGCTTCCAGGTGACATCAAATTCCCTAATGTCGCAGCAGAGGATGAGGAGCTCGGGAAGGAGGAGAAATTTGGGACGGCAAAAGACAGGGATGGCGCACATGAGGCTATAGGTGGTATGACGGTGGAGGGTGGCCTGGTCCTAGCGCCACCACCTATCTTGGAACAACTGGCGTTAGTGTTCGAGCTTCGTAGCCAGATGGTGGATCAAATCCACCGTGACATACTCATGCACTAGCGCATCGACATGTTGTATGAGGCATATTCCAATGCACCAGCTGGGAAAAATATCCGACACGCAAGGCCTTTTGTCCTACAGACTCGGAATGAGCCTCACAACGACGATCTCAACGACACAACATCCATAGCTAACGAGTAATTCCATGGATTGGAGCTATGTCTGGTTCTGGTGTCCAATTTCCTGCTTAGATGTATGTTTCAATTCCGGTTCAATGTCCAGTTTTAATTCCAATCTAGTTTCATTTCTAGTTTCTCTTTTGAACAATGATGTAAAGACTATAGTCTGCCACCTGCCCTGGTTTCCTCTTGGCAGGGTAGATGGAAGACCGCCATTTTTTGACTTGGACATCACAGGCTGCCAACTGTCCCGGTTTCCGCTAACTCGGCGAAACAGTTGGCAGCCTGTCGACATGTGTTTTTTGTATGTGACAAGTTTTAATAGGAATTGCCTTTTTTATTTACAAAAAAAAAATATTATATACAATTATTTTTTTGAAGTTGTAGTGAGTTTAACTGTTTTTGTTTTTGTGTTTTTTTGAGGATATTTTTTTCTTTAATTTTGCTCGAAATTTGGCAATAAATTGTTGAATCTGCATATTTGAGTGGTTAAATCTGTATAATCCCAGTGCCATATGGGTTTTTCAATACGCTAAATCCATTTCTGCATTGATAAATACAATTTAAACAATAGAAAATTGTGATTTAGTACATATTTATATCTCTAGATTTTGGTGAAAAAAACAAAAACTTTGAACAATTAAACAATGCATTTTCTTAAACATTAAAAAAACTAAAATTTTATAGATAGTTAAGATAAACCATCCCTCCCGTATGGGGTGACAAGTGGAAATGGAGTGCCAACTGTCCCCGCACTCAGCCAAAGCTTAAATGCTGGGCGTGGCATCCACACCACCCTCACTACGGATGGAGGGCCGCATTAAAACCAGCTCTGCCATGGGAGGACTATCCACCCGCGCGAGCATTAACGAGATTAGCCATAGAGATGATAAAGGAGGATATTGGGTTATACAGATGGATTATGAGCTTCTCTCTGCTCCGGTCTCGGCTCTGTCTTCCGTCTGGAGGCCCTGGAGAATTGATGAGTGTGTCTCGAATTGGTTACTGCTCGCTTCCTGGTCGGTGTACTCTCCCGGTCTGTGTATTTTCTGGTTTGCTCTCAGCACCATGTCGAGGAAGCGAGGAACGCCTCGTCGCGGGTCCGCATGGTATGCCCGTAAGGAACAGAGGCAACAAAAAGAGCAGCTCGAACGTGCTTTAGCAATTGCTACTGCTCTGATGAGAAAGAGAGCCCGCGCTGAGGAGAAAGCTCTGNACAAATTTTATATTCTAAATGTTTAAAATTATAAATAGTTAAGATAAATCACCCCACCTTAAGTTTTTTTTAATTATAATTAAATGATTAATTAATTTATGTTTATTTACTATAATAATTACCAATTTTATATTTTAAATCATGTAAAATATTTATTACATAATTTTGTGATTTTTTAAAATATTTTTACATATAGTAATAACGATTTAATAATTTTTTTTTTAATATTTTTTACATAAAGTAATAATTATTTAATAGTATTTTTTATATTATTGGATGGAATGAATTGATAATTAAAATTATAAAAAATATTGATATAATAAAACAATTTTAAGATGCACAAATTTTAAAAGTATTTAATATAATAATTGATGCTTTCTCTATAGGCTGCATTAATAATACGTGTCGACATAATCTAAATGGAATGACAAGTAATTTATGAATCTCTAAGCATTAAAAAACACAACCTACACGCCTGGTCAATGCATTTGCATGTAATTTATGAATCTCAAAGATCAAACAACACATATCACTTACATAAATCAAAATCCTACGTGAACACATATCATTTACATAAATCAAAATCCTACGTGAAGACCATGGATTATGTCTGCATATTTCTTGCTTCGACGCATGGGAGTTGAGTCTACATATTACCTGCTTAGATGCTTAGAGGCATATGAATTGAATGACTATAGGCATGTATGCCATGGATATAGATCGATGAAACAAAATCACAGGTGCCTCTACAAATACTAGCGTGGAGCCAACAACTAGAGGGGATAGGAAGGAGGAACATAATAGTCTAGAGGAGTAGACTTGTAAATTCAGGTAGATTAGTCAGCTCCAGTCGAATGAAGGACAGAGACATCTTGGGTGCTCTGGTAATTTTGCAGTTTGGATGTGAGGTCGTGGCAGGCGAACTGTCTCTTCTTAAGACTGAAGTTCAAGAAAGATAGGTCAATGCCATGTGGAAGTACCTTGCAGGATAAATCTCATCCGGTCTGTTAGCACTTTGTAATTCCCATAGGTTGTTAAGGGCAGAATAAATTGATAGAGGTAACTTACCAAAACCAGTTTTGAAACTGGGATCTAGCCCTGCTAGTTTTAGAGAGGGATCTCTCTGTAGGATTTAGATCTGTTTGAGTTTTAGATATTAGGCTAGTTAAAATAATATGAGTTTGTTGTTTTGTTTATAAAGATTGGCTGAAGTATTGTATTAAACATCCATTGGGCTATGGGGTCTGTATTAAAGATTAAGATCAGATACAGTTTTATAAGATTTCTTCACGGGGCGAGGTAGTGAAAATGCTGGATCTATTAGAATTAAATGTGGTGGAAAGATAGAATAGGTGAGAGATTCAACCAAGCAAAGAAGCAGTTAAGAATTTCTTTACTTAATATCAGATGAATAACATGCAGATCGCTAAAGACCAGAAACATAGTGCACGAGACAAATTATGTTCATTAACTTCCTTTAAATGATTAGAAATAGAAAAAAAAATGATTACATAGTAAGATAAACATTAACAGAGCAAGATAAACATCACCAACATCCAAACACAAGAATCATGTGAATAGTCTTTTTATTACTGGTCGATCTTCTCAAAAAGATTACAAAGATAACTTCTTGGGCACAACAAACAACCCTCAATACTTTGAAGTGAAAAGTATTTATACAATAATTACATCTGATTCTGTCATTAATGACTAGGATATGGTGGAGGAAAAATCTAACTAACTAGATTACAAATTACAAAATAATAGGACTGTTGATGATTTGTTCGAATCCTTGGTGTTGATTCTGAGGAAAGTAGTTGGTGATTCATCACTTTGACTTCACTGTTCATCCTGTTGACTCGGATGTCCACATCATCTCTACTCGAGTAAAGCACATAGGTCTTCCCATCTCTTTTGATTAGGGATGGAAACTTTGAGTAACCTTCTGTAAGTTTCATCCATCTCAGTGTACTTGGAAAAGGTAGGCTTTATGATGAAAATGTATTTTATCTCATGTTGGATACTCAGGTCCAACTGTAAGGTTTCTAAGAAAGCCTTGCCAATAATGCTCCCTTGTATGCCTGTGAATTTAGAACCATCTTTTTCTACTACGAGGATCTTCTGTTTGTAGTCAGACATAGTGATGAGTTTGTCATTGATCATTAGTAAACCTGGAAGTCCCTTCTTGTGCAATGAATCAACCTTGCTGAAAAATCTTTGCACCCCAATGTCCATTGTCTGGGCTTTCTCCTCTAATTGCAACATCAATTGTTTCTTGGTCAAAAATTTCTTGACCTCAAGGATGGTCTCTGTCCTATCTTCAATTTCCAAAGCCTCTATCTCTTCTTTGGTCTTGGAGTTTAAGAACCTAATGATTTCAGTGGCCTCTGTAGGTCTTTCTCTCAATTCTTCCCTTATCTTGTCAATTGCTTGTCTGGCTTTCTACACCAATTCATATTGTTCAAACACAATTTGTATGAGTGGACAAATCTCTGTCATTGACTTGCTGATGTCCATCCATATGTTTTCCTTGGCTTCTGAAAGTGTCTTGGCCATGCCTTTCTCCTTCTGCAACTTCTGTATTTCTTGAGTGAGTCTCTGTGATATGTGCATCTCTGTGTTGTAGCTGGACTGGAACATGGATTTCAGTTTCTGGAGGTTATTAATCTCTTCTTGCAATCTTTTGATTTCTTCTTCTTGTAGGGTCATGTCCTCCATTGACTTCTCCAATTTCTCAGATACATTTGGAACTGTCACTGGAATGGCTGATGGAATTTCTGCTATTGTGGATGTTGTTGTACTGACTCTTGTGAGAGGAACTGCTTCCAGTGGGATAATAGTAATTGGCATACTCTGTTCTTTCTCTTTAACTAACTTATCCAACTCAGCCTCCATCTCCTTAATCTATGCATTCTGCTCCATTATTAGTTTCAACATCTCCTCATGGCCTTCACTCTCAACCATTTCCTTTGCTTGTGAATCTTCAGTGGTTGGGAGTTTCAGTTGTTTCCTTAGAGATGCCATGAAATCATTTTTGTTCTTCAGCAGTTCCTCGGTTGCTTTAACATTGGATGGATCATAGCCAATTTTCAGTACCAACTCCTCTATGGATTTGATATTGTTATCCTTGGCTAGGGAAGATATCTTTTCCAGCTTTAACTAAGACACTGAGACTGGACATTGTTTAAAGAGACCTGCAATTTTGCAGCAGTCAAGGATGTATTCGCCAGGGTGGAGAAAATCATCTCTCCAGTTGGTCTGTGCATATCCATTTGATCTACTGGATGGATCTCTTTTAAATCAAATTCAAATGTTTCCCTCTTGTAATCAAAAATTGTCTTGGGATGAGGAACCTGTGCCTACAAGAACGCCATGTGCATCCTTCCTTTCTTTGTGTCGAATGCAGATAGTAACATGTGTTGTGTTGTAGATGTTTTCTTCCAAAACTGTGCATAGGTGTTGTTATTCAACAACTCATTCTTTTGTTTGATCAAGTTGTACTTCTCAAAGATATTAAGTCCTACAGGCTCTTGTGAGGACTTAGTGGACAATATAGTATCTTCTTTCTTTTTGGATGAGGAAGTGGATACTATGTGTTGGTTGCCTGAGAAGACTGGTGAATGTGGTCCCTCCATGACTATGGTGGACTGAGTTTTGTCTTCTCTAGACCTGTCAGGTGTATGGCTAGTCTTGGTCCTTTTCCTTTAGACTTAGAAATCTTTTGCTGACACCTCTGTGACTGAAGGAGAGGCTTCTTTCTTGGATCTCTTCTCTGATTGTACCTGTGGAGTGATGGTATGTGAAATGTTGGCAGGTGAAGGCTATTGTTCTGTATCCAACAAAGTATTTTCCTGCCACTCTGTCTGATTCATGGACTTTTCAATTTCAGGCTTTGGCACATGATCATAAGGAGAGATCTTGTTTTTAAGCCTGGTTTCTGCTATAACACCACAGGGGTCATAATGCCATGGGAAGCTTAGAATGAAATTCATTTCCTTTAAAAGATTATTGGCTTCTTCCCTTGCAGCTCTGCTGTTGCATATGAATGACCCTATTTGGCCTTTGATCCTAAGCTACTGCTTCTTCTTGAATGCCACAAAGAGAATATCATTAGAATTGATCATCTGTTTGATATATTCCAAGGCGAATATTCTGACAGGCAGGTACTTTGGTAGCTTGTATGGAGGTAATTCACACCCATAGACCATGATTTCTATGTGGTTATAGTAAAGATACCAGCCACCTATTTTGGCTAAGTCTGACAGGTGCAGAATCCTCTGAACTTCCTCATGTATTCTTGGTTATGTTCTTCCATTGAGCATGCATACCACTGGATGGTAAAATTGGTCAATGAATTGTTTGAAGATGAACTTAGATGAGTTATTCCTCACTATTGATGTCCAAGAGGTCACAGGTTGAGGATTTTCGTCTTGATGCAACTTCTGGAGGGAGAAGGAGAAATGGTCTGCCTGGAAGAAGAGGAACAAGTACACCAGCACCGAGGAGTACCTAAACATTCCCTCTGTGGAGAATTTAAAAAGTTTCTCATGTATAGTATCAGCTAAAAATTGATTGTAATCAAATTGAATTGTTTCCTTTTCTTTTGTGGAGAAAATGGACAAAAAACCCAAAATGGGTTCATCTATCCATTCATCAGAATACTACCCTAGTAGGTAACATAGGGAGGAGATGATTTGGTTTCCTTTAACTGAGAAGATGGAAGAAGGATATGGGGGATTCTTTTTAGGAAACTGTGCATTTTCGGGTAGGAAGAGTTCAAAGATTTGAGCTCTCTGTAGGAAGGACAATTTCTGATAGAGCTCAGTCAGGATTTCAATGGAGAAGGGGGAGGTGGAATCAGTTCTAGGTATCTTCAACATTTGGTTTATCATTTCAGGGGTGATGGTGAATATAGTTTCACCAGACGAAGACATAATGGCCCTTTGTCCAGGAAGGTAGTGAGCTTGACATTTCAGGGCGAACTCGAGGAAATGGTAGGTCTGGGGAAACACGTACAGTGGGAGATTGGACTCCTAGAGTCCAATCTCGTCGCTCTGGTCCAAGAATATATCTTTAAGCCAGAAGTGTAATTCGAAGAAGTCAAATTCACACTTCGACTCTACAATTAGATAATCTTTATCTGCCAAGGGTATTCTATCTAGGTTGATAGGAGGAGGGAGGAAATGATTTTCTTCTGTCTCGGTGGATTTAGATTTGGGCGCCATGATAGAATGGAGATTTGTAAACATAAAACGATGTTGTCTGTGATTACCAGGTTTAATGGCACTTGTCGATTGTGAGCTTAGTGTCGGTTATCTTGAAAACATGAAACAATGGTGTTGACTATGTCTGGATCGACGAACAGTATGGTAATGGAAAAATAATAGAGTTAAATGGCATAGGGACCTATCCGTTATGGAGCGGATTGTGAGTTGGATGGGTAATGGTCACGAGGAAAGGCATTGATTGGCCAACGGATGGATGGAGGTGACGTGGAGGATATTGAATGGCCAACAGGTGGATAAGATATGATGTGTGATAGGTGAGTGGGGTGTGACGTGTTGGTAGGGTAGTGGAGTGTGGTGGCGGAGTGAGGTGACAATATTGATGAGTGATGAGTGGTTTGGCGGCATGTGAACATGTATTGGGGTAGGCTATAAGTGGTAATGAGTGAGGGGGTCAGGAGTTGATGAGGGTGGACCACGTTATGTAGAGGGCTGCGCTAGGAAAACCACTAACCGGACCCCACCATTAAAGGAAGAAGGTCAAGGGGGTCTGATATTCCTTTGAATGGCTATGCAGGTGTTCTTTGATCATCCGCCGATATTAGTGCTCTCTTTAGCCACAAAGTGCGAAAGTTGTCATATCACTATTAGTGCTCTCTTTAGCCACAAAGTGCGAAAGTTGTCATATCACTATAAAACTTAGGATAAAAAACATTTTGTGGGTCTTTTCTAGCTCCCCTTTCTTTATTTTGTCACCAAGGGGTCAAAAACACATTAGATTAACTCAAAACAAAGGCATTTAACCAACCTTTTGCAATCTTTTATTGAAAATAAAACATTTTAACCTAGTTCCTAATCTAATTACCTAGCACATCAACCCAACTTAAACTGTTGGGTCAAAAATTACTCTAACCTAAGACATTTGACCAAGCTTAGACTGTTTGGTCAAACTTATTCACTAACCGATCTAATTTGGCTAAGATTAGACTGTTTAACCAAATTTATTCACTATCCTATCTGCATAAATTTAAATAGTTTGATCATGGTTAGAGAGTATGAATCAAACCAAATTTTATTCCATGGGGTTTTATCTTTTTATCTTTTTCTATTTTTATACCCTCTTTTGATTTTTCATATTTTTTATTTTCTTTCTTTATTTTTTCTTTTTCTTTTTCTTTTCTTTTCTTTTGTAAATCATTTGCAGAATAAAATATTATTTACAATACAACACAACTAGAATAATAGATTAGAATCACCAGGTGATCCTATGAAACATAGGGTTATAACAGTGGCTCCACTTGGGGATGGTGCTCTCCTTGTGAGGTGCCAAGAACCAGCTACCTGCTGCCTTGAGTCTCCTTCCTTAGTGTTTTTTTCTGTATCTTGATTTGCTTTATTTTGATTGTAAATTTGGTGATCTTGATTAGTGGCTTAGGGTCTTCTCTTCAGGCTTCAACCACTTAACCAAGAACACCCACACTTGACATAAAGTAAAAATGGTTTGTACAATGAGATGAGTGACTAAGATCTTCATTATGGTGGAACATAATGTTTGAGCATTCTACCATTGACAGGTCCTCCTGGTAGATCTGCTCCATCCCTGTCCTTGAGTAAGAATGCATTGTTTCCTCTATATGCTTGGATTATGAAAGGGCCTTTCCACAGATTCTCAAACTTCCCATGATTTCCCTTGTCATCATTTCTTGAATCCCATTTCAGTACCATATCGCCCAATTTGAAATCATTCTCCTTGGTCCTTCTGTCATAAATTTTCTTGATGCTCTCTTGAATTACCTGGGTTTGGTTATACACCTCCTCTCTAGAGTGTTGGAGTTGGATCCTCTGATTGATCCTCCTTTGAATGTCATTAGGCTCTTCCTGTACTTCTTGCAACAACTTCATAACAGGAACACCCAAAAAGGCAGGGAAAACAACATCAATTCCATATACCAATTGATATGGGGACATACCAATTGATCTTTTTGTGGTCAGCCTGTTAGCCCAAAGTGCATGAACCAACTTGTTGTGCCACAATTTCTTATTTTCCTGCAACATCTTCTTGATGATATTTACCAAAATTTTATTAGAGGACTTTGCCAGTCCATTACCCTGAGGGTAATAGGTTGTAGAGTGCCCTAAAGTGATCTGATACTTGTTGCAAAATTCTATCATCTTTTTTTATCTGAAAGCTGCTGCATTATCAGTGATAATCTTCTAGGGACATCCAAAATGAGAGAGAATGTTATTTTCCAAGAATTTTATAATCACAACATCTGTGGCTTTACTGGAGGGTACAACTTCAATCCACTTTGTGAAGTAGTCTGTAGTTGTGAGGATCCACTTATGCTGGCCCGATGAGGGTGGGTGAATCTCGCCAATAAAGTCCAAACCCCATTGTTGGAATGGAGATTCAACCAAAATAGGTTTCAAGGGTAAAGGAAAAAGATTCCTTTTTCCTTCAAAGACCTGTCACTTGTGACAGGATGTTACCTTTTTATGGACATCTACAAACAAGGTGGGCCAGTAAAAACCAACTCTAAGGATCTTGTTAGCAGTAGTCTTCCAATTTAAATGCCCTCCATAATCTCCTTCATGGAACTCCTGCAATGCTTTGTCAGCTTCATATTTCAATAAAAAATTAAGTAAAATGCCTCCAACATCTTTCCAATAAAGATTTCCATTTAGAATGCAATATTTCAAAGCTTTAAGTATTAAGAATCTAGCTTTAGTCTTTGTTAGACCAAGAGGAGCTTGTAAATTATGCAAGACAAAGATAAGGTCTGTGTACCATGGAGAATTTGAGAATATCTCTTTGACATGTGGAGTCGCCTGCTCTCCTTGTTCATCAACTGCAGCTAAAATTTTTATATCTAAATCATGAAAATTTGATTTAGCTATCAGTTTGGCCAAACCTTGACCCTTGATCAGTTTGGTTGGTTTGATTTCTATATCATATTCAAGGATCACAACAATCCATTTACCTCTTCTACCATCTGGGTTATTCTGAGTCAGAATATCTTTCACCACTGCATTAGGAACATAAGCAATGGTATGTGAATGGAGAATGTAAACTCTAAAATATTTAATTGCTTTTACCAAGGCAAAAACCTATTTCTCCATTATGTTGTAGTTTAGTGCAACATCTCTCAATGACTTGCTGAAAAATGCTATAGGCTGTTCATGGCCTTCACTATTTTTCTGCAAAAGGACCATTGCAATGGTGTGTTCAGAGGCAAAAGAGAATAAGTAGAAATCTTTAGTATAATCTGGACTGATTAATACAAGGGCTTGTGTAAGTGTCTATTTTACTTGATCAAAAGACTACTTGGCTTCTGTGTTCCACTTTATTTTTGTATCTCTTTTAAGCATGTTTGTTATGTTTATGAGGAGCTCTGCCAAATTAGGTATGAATCTTCTCGAAAAAATTATTTTTCCTATGAAGGATTGCAATTCCTTAATGTTTCTAGGATGGTCTAACTCCTGGATGGCTTCATTTCTGCTAGGATCTATCTTGATCCCATCTTTAGATATAATGTGTCCTAGCAGTTTTCCTTCTTCTAAACCAAACATAGTTTTCTTGGGGTTGAGTGAGATTCCAAACTTTCTGCACTTTTCAAAAACTCTTCTGAGGTGTTGTAGGTGTTCTTCATCAGTTTTTGAATAGACAGTTACATCATCCAAGTATATGACTATAAATCTACCAAGATCATCCACAAAGGAAATGTCCATTGCTCTCTGGAATGTGGCACCATCATTCAGTAAACCAAAGGGCATTTTCACATACATGAAAGTTCCCCAGGGTGTAGTGAAAGTTGTTTTCTCTTGGTCATCAGGGTGGACAAGGACTTGGTTATAGCCAGAAAAACCATCTAGCAAAGAGATCCTACTGGCTCCAACTACCTTTTGTAAGATATGATCCATCTTGGACAGAGGATAGTTGTCTTTAAGGGAAACTTTGTTGAGGTTTCTGAAATCAATGAAGAGCCTAATTTTTCCAGTCTTCTTTCTGGTAGGAACAATATTAGAAACCCATTTTGAAAATCTCAAGGGAACAATTATTTTGGCATCATACATTTTCTTTATTTCTTTTTCTATAAGAGGCATTAACTTTGGATTGATTCTCCTAAGTTTCTTCTTGAAAGGCTTATGTTCTTCTTTTATAGGGATTTTGTGTTGTATGATACTAGTGTCATAAGACTTTAAATCCTCATAGCTCCAAGCAAAAACATCTACAAATTCCTTGAACAGTTCAATATATTTGTGTTTTTGCTCAAGAGGTAAAGATTTAGATAGTTTAATCATTTTTTATTTTTCCTCTGTTCCTATATTACATTCCTCAACCTCTTTTCCAGTAGGTTCAATTTTTGGCTTTTTTGCTACATCATTGAAATCAAACAGTTCTTCTAAAGGAACCAACCCTCTAGGTAAAAAATTATTCTTCAATTGCAAAATATCTAAGTCTTCATATTTTTCATTTATTTCTTCTGCATCTAGTTTATTTACACTATTACCTTCTGAATCTAATTTATTTACACTATTACCTTCTGAATCTAGTTTATTTACACTATCGTCATCACTATCTACATCAATATTTTCACACTCAAAATCATTTTTAGACTGCAAAAAATCATCAATTTGTTCATCGTTACCAAACACTTGCCAATACCTGATATTGTCTGGGACAGTCGGTCTGCATTTCACCTCTACTATGTATTGGCAATTTGGATGGAAAGGTATTTTATAGGTGGCTGCCGAAGTGGCCAGTCCATTTGCAAGTATTTTTTGGCCTCTGGGAATTACCTGCAAGTCAATTTCAGTTAAACATTGTAGAAAATCCGAAACAAAATTTCTATAAGCTCTGAGTCTAGGATGTTTGGTAGAATACTCAGCTTTGATTTGTTTAATGACAAGTTCATAATCACCTCTTACCATAATCCTTTTGGCACCAAGTTTCTTCAACAATTTCAGGTCGAGCATCAATGCTTCATACTCAGCTATATTATTAGTGCACTGGAAATTTAATTTATAAGAGTGATTTTTTGAATACCTTGCTCTTTTAATATGCACCCACACCCCAGCTCTAGCTTCTTATTTACTGACAACTCCATCGAAATCCATACTCCAGAGAGTTTCTGTTGGTTCATCAGTTTATGTTATTGTTTACTTTCCTCCAAGCCAAATGCATCATATTCCAATTGTGCAATTTGAATTTCCAAGTCACCATCATTATATAAAATGGAGTCCAGGTCAGAATGAACATAGTACAATGGATAGTTATGTGGTTTCTCTTGACTGCTGACCATGTATTTCATTAGAGTGTCTATGTACAATCTTCTATGTTGACCAAATACAGGAATGGTGGCATAAGACATATCTAACTATAAAGTACCCTTTAACTTGGCACCCCATGACCAAGATAATAGCATACCATATTTCGGAGGAATGTCTGCAACAACAATATCCATCACCATGCTTTTTGTTGGGATTTGTGCCAAGGTAATACACAAGTCTTTGATCAGACCTATGCATTTAACTTTGCTAGAGTCAAAGGAGTATAAGTCCTTGTAAGTCCTGGTGATATCAAACCCCAATTTCTCCATCACAACCTTGGGCATAAGATTGTGAGAAGCACCAGAATCCAGCATAGCATTGTGTAATGTCTTGTCATGTATATTCAAACTAATGTAAAAAAGAGGAACATAACCATTGTCAGTTTTTCCCTCAACCTCAGGACCAAACACCAGCTCAGGTTGATCATCAACAACGTTCACAGTGTCTGTGCCTACTCCTGGTTCTATGTTTAATGCTTTGATCACCTGCGATCTGTAAGCATTTTTGTTCATTAGTTCTATCAGAGGAATATGAATTTTCAGTTTGGCCAATTCACCTTCCAAGATGAAAGTGGTAGAAGTTCTTCTTTGGCTCTGAATTTATGATTTATCAGCCACATTTTTCTGCACAGTAGTACTTGGTTGACTTGTGGATGCAACCTCGGTTTGAGATATTCTTGGTGAAGATTCAAGATTTTTGTTTGCAGGAGTCTTTGAATTTTTCTTTTCAGGAACTTTCTTAGGAGTAGTATCTGAGGTTTTCTTAGCTTCAACAACTTTCTTAGTTTCAGTGGCCTTCTTAGTTGGGTTGACGTTGGACTTCTTGCTTCTCAAGTTGTATTGTCTGTGGACTTCTTGCTTCTCAAGTTGTATTGTCTGTGGACTTCCATTATTGCATTTTTGAAGGCTTTTTGTTCAGACTCTTCCTCATTTACTTCAGTCTGTGAAAGTGGAAAAAGATCATGTCCTTCCTGAGTAAGAAAAATGGAATCGTTATCATTAACCCCCATAAGATTTATGTGAATGTCGTCCAAATCCTCAATTATCTCTTCCCCTTCATCAACATAGTTTTCTTGAAGAGGTGGCCTAATCTGCTGATCAAGACCTCTCTGTTCCCTTTGGTCTTTGGGCTCTCTCTGTCTTATCTGGGGAGGGTTCATTATGAAATTTGGATTTCAAATCTGAGGAGTAGGTTGATTCTCTCTAGGAGGGTTTCTATCTCCGATTTCTAGTCTTTACATTAATCTCCCCACATTTCTAACCAACGAATCAATTCTGGCATCTGAAGTAGAAGTGGAAGGTTCTTCTTTAATTGTAAATCTCCTTTCATTTCTCTGTCTGGCTCTCCTAGCCAACAGATTTGCTTCAACACTTACAACACTCTTCTGCATATCTTCAAGAGTGGAATAATTTCTTTCTCTCAATTGGTAGGACATATCAACATCAAAACCATCAGGGAACTTGATTAAGGCCAGGCCTTGAGGAGGTTTAATATCAGCAAGAATTGTGTTATAGATATTATTAAAACGAATGCAATAGTACCGTACTGTTTCCCCTTGATTTCTTTTGATATTTTCATATTCAGATAAATTTTGGAGAGGGTTTTTCTTCACCTCCCATCTGTTGAGAAAGGTTTGGTGAAAAGCAACAATATTAGCAATGCTAGCAGCATGTAATGCTTTAAACCATTTTTTGACCTTGCCAGTTAAACTTTGTGCAAAGAGTCTCACATGAACATATACCTCATCAAATTCTTGCAAATCAAAGAAATCATTCATTTTATCCACATGTTGTTGTGCATTAAGGGCTCTAGTACCATCAAACTAAGGAAGCCTGGTTTGATAGTCCTGTGGCATGTTATGTAAAGGAGCAACTAGTACCAAGGGGGCATATCTTGCTGCCATGATTGGTGGAGGGGGTTGAATGAGAACTTGTGTGATTGGTGGGGAAGTGACATAAGACATCGAAATAAATAAATGTACATAGACTGTAAAAATACAGAGTGAAAGACTCGCTAGAATGGTGGCAGCTTATCTCTGAGAAGAGATGTGATGGCTACTCGCATTCACAAGAAGATGATTACAATGACGCTTTGAAGGCCTTTTTACAATAAGAAAGAATTCCAAAAACCCTAGGAGATGAAGCGCCAAAAGTCACGTGGGCCCCGTTTGGGTAAGTTAGTACAACAACTTACCAGAGTCGTAACTTTTGCATACGATCTTCGTTTTAGGCGTATGATAGCCCGTTGTAAAGGTATCATCGAGGAGATTCATTTTAGGCACAATATTGAAGGAACTTCCTTACTACAAGCCTATTTTCCCAAAAAACATCGTTTAGGGCCTCAAAATGGCCCCGGAAGTTAAAACCTACTAAAAATAGTAAATTTCCAAAATTGCCAGAAAACTGTTTTGAGCCAGTTGGAAAAGGTGAGTGGCCACTGATATCCACCTGGATCATCAATATTCTCATTCAATTCAAAGACAAACATCTTTCTTTGTATTAGTGGCAACTTTTCCTAGATCTTCTTTGCTTCCTGGGCTGTGATTTGACACTATAAATTGGGATTCACCAACAACTCATTGATTTTGAGTAAATCGATATGATTCATTTGTTGGATGGCAGATTGAATATTTTCCTTATTCTTTCTAGAGTTTTCTAGATTCATTTCTATTCCAATCTTCCCCAATGCCTCTGAGATATTATTTTCTTCAAATTCAATCAGTTTTTTATATATAGAAGATAATGCCTCCAGACAAGCCTCCTTTGCATCTCTGGAAAGTTTCTTGCCTTCTTCCAGATTTGTTTCCCAGACTTTCACAACCATTTCTCCCTTCACTTGTTCATAATGTGAGAAAGTGGCTAGACCAAGGATATTAGCTTTCTGCCTCCATATGATCAATTCTTGAAACTTAGACCTAGATGCACATGCATATTTTTCCTTGACATAAATACTTTTCAGAGAAAGGTTTATTTCTTGATAGCACTTCTGAATAGTATCCACCTTCTGATATAACTCCTGCTGGAAAACTTCCATCTTCTCATTGATTTTTTATGCTTGTGTTTTGAAGGCAGTAATGTCTATTGTTGTTTTCTATGTTAGGGACAATTTGGCCTGCAACTGTTCTATCAAATTATCCCGCTGAGTGATCAAACCTTTGCTAGTCTGTGAACTCTGGTAGATCAATTCTATTTTATCCTGTAACTTCTTCATCTGATGTTAATAATTAGCCTTGATTTGTTCAATGTCCTGATTCATCTTTCTTCTAATAGTTTGTTTTGTATTGTGTATCTCATTTTGTAATTTCTCCACCAAGAGACATTTATGTTGCAGTTGTTTGGTTAAATTTTCCACTGACCATTGGTTGGCAGTGAAAAAATACCCTAGTGAATCTGCAACTTCCTTTGCAAACTTAGGATCATCTTGGTCTTTCCCATCATATACCAATATTTTCCTTTTAGTGACTACTCCATCCTTTTGCTGAGATTCTCTTTTTACAATAACTTTTCGTTTCTTGATGAAAAATAAACTTCAGGGAGGCATTTCTTCAGGCAAGATAGGAGTAAGCTCACCTACATGAATGAGCTCTGAACTAGGATTTCCAAAACTGGTCTGTAAAGGGGTTAATGATGGAATAGGAGAAATAATTGTTGTGGAATGTTCTAGACCTGTTGTATTTGGGGTGCCAGCATGAGTAGATGGTGTTGAGTGAGGAACAACTTGTCCCTGATTCATGAAAGCTTCAAACTGGGCTAATATTTGTTGATCATTTAGACCTAACAATGATGATTTTATTTCTTTAAATAACCCTTCTGAACTTTTCAGGACTTCTTTAGATTTGTGCTTAGTGGAGCAACTTGGCTCAGATCCAACGAGTTTAGGTTCCTGTGAAGATGTCATGGGTTTTGAATCTCCGTCCAAGATCTTAGGCAAACTCTTTCGTCTATGCTTTTGGAAGCTGAGGAAGCCAACCTATTGGTCAGGAGGCAAAGTCTGGAATCTACTTCGAACTTCATCATAGGATCTAACTCCCTTGAACATTTCATCATAAGGAGAATCCTCATGTATGTATCGTTTCATGTTGTATTGATACAAATGATTTTCTACAGTTTTGTGTGGATCATTTCTCTTGAATTCGATGTCAATTAATTTGACATCTTCCAGGGCTACAACCTCAACTTTGGAATGACCAAAATCTAACAATGTGAACATACCAACTTGAATGGGTAAAGTCGGCCATACCTTTATCCGAGCTACTTTCAAATCCTTGGTGATACCTCCTGCTACTGTTTGGTATGCCACTTCTCTGCATACTAGCCTGCCAGGTAAAAATTGTGGAAGGGCATGAGGAGGAACGAAACAACCAAATGCTGTAATGTAGAATAAATTCTCCTCGATGAACCAATCTGCAAGTGTGACTAAGTTTCCCATAATCCTTTCTAAAATCCTGGGCGGTGGGTGGCCATAGATAGCTATATGAATAGGGACCACTATGTTGTGACATATTTCGTAAAAGAAATCTTTGGCCTTTTCTTCCCATAATTTGGAGTGGTAGAAATGTATTGTCTTAGAACTAGCCGAGGTCCAACTCCAGTTCATTAGGGAGAATGGGGTCATGAAACACATGGCATCCATGATATATACAGACATGTAAAATGGAGCAGGTTTCCCTTTTGATTTAAATGATTGATCCTCAACAATTTCCTTGGCTAGGTTATCAGATAACATTTTATCCCAATTGAAGGTATAACCCTCGGCTACTTCATTCATTATGGCTACCCACTCAATTGAAAAATGCACAAGGTTCTTTTTCCCAAATAGACAACAGAGCATCATGGTTATATATAACATACGAGCATCTAAGGACGCCATGGAATACATACCATGAGCGTCAGACATGAATTTATCCGGATGTCCCCACTATGACTTGATTATATCATGGCCATTTCTATCGTATTGAGTGCATTCTTTTCTCTCAAAATCTAGGAGAAATGTTGCATTGTAAGTATATTTGGGTGTAGGAGAAAGCTTATACATTACGTGTAGATTGTCCGGTCGAAAAGAGACCACAGAGTTCTGCTAGTGGTTGATGATGCTTCTGGTTTGAATGTCAACGTGTTTCAAAGCCTAATTTATCATATCATTGTAGGGTATAATTCTAGGCCATGTAACAATCTTATGCAGTTCTCATTGTGCTACCAATATAAGCTTGGTTGAAAAGGACTTGTCATCTTCCTCGGCAGAGTCATCTGGACAATTAATAATCTCATGCTCTAAGATATCATAAACCTGCTTCCAAGACTCAATGGAATCCATAACTTGTGGAGTTGTGTCTGATAGAACGTTTGCATTTGGATTGGAATCATCACCTGATGCATCAAGCTTCCTTGCAGCTTTTCGTGGTGCCATAATCCTTAAGAAAATAAAATTAGCCTGCCTGTAACAAGAGAAGTCTGTAAGCTCTTCACTGAATGAAAAAATGCTAATTGCAAATGGTAAAATGATTTTGAAATTTGAAGTGTTTTATTCATAAAGTCTATCGATCTTCGTATAGATCTACTGACGAAGAATTTATTAAAAACATAATGTAATTTATTACCTGGCGATTTCCAATCGTTATTGAAATCATTAACCTTAGTCAATCATAAATGTCATTAATACTTTGACAGTTCAACGTTTGGAAGTTTTGATTATGACAGGGTAGAAATTTCCTGAAGGCTGAATTCACAGAGAAGTTAATCTATGAGCAATCGCTTTTATGTTTTAATTAATCATGTTTTAAAAGGAAACTTGTTATCCTTAAGTAATTCAGAAGTTCGATATTTAGAGGTTTTGGATGAAAGATGATGGAAATCCTCCGAAGGCCTAATTCGCAAAGTCATTAATTAATACTTAATCATGATTAATTAAAGTTTTTAACCATTTTATTTATTCTTTGAAACACTTTTTTACCTTTTTTGTAATATCCAATGTTTTTGTTCTTTGATACTTCGGCGGTTGTAAAATCAATCTTTATTTAAAAATTCCGAAGGGAAAACTATCAGAGTGATGTGGAAAAGATGATGTCATTCTTGATGACGCATTGAGAAAGGATAGGTGACATGTATCACTTGAAATCGCATGAATCATCTAACGGAAATGTTGAAAATAAGTGCCACATGTCAGCCCAAGAAAATATTTTAAAAGACACGTGTCCTATGACTCGTTCGTAAGTCCTTTAGAAATTATCATGAGGAATGATCTTCAGGACTTTGGATTTTCAGGGTTTTTGCTATTTAGATTTGTTGGGATACCCGAAGCGCAAAGCTCCAAAGCAACCGTTAAAGATTTTCTTTTAAAACTCAGGCAACTTCTACACTTTGGAGATCATTAGAACCATTCGATCAAATTAGAGTAACTCATCAACGATTGATATTGTAAGCACCTTATTGATATATAACAACCAATGGATTTATTTTTAAATTAAAAGACATTTCCCTAAGCTTTTTCCTTTTTTGGGAAATTTTTTTATTTCTAAGAGGCAAAATCAAAAGAATAAATGGTAAAAATTCTAAGTGTTCTAACATAGGCTCCATTTGGGGATTGTAGCTCCTTGTAAGGCACAAAAGAACAGTAGACCAAGTGCCTTTATTGGGTGAATGGAGTCATTATTGCTTTTTTGAAAAACATTTTCTAGTTTTATTTAAGAATTAATCATTCATAGAAAAATGAACTCATCCTAATCCAAAATATTCAAAACATACTTAATGGTTGATCTCAAGTTAGGCTACTAAAAAATTCCTTTTCTTAAAATTGATTTTGGAATTTTTTAAGATAATAAAAATAAATTTAACTAAAATATCAGGCTCCGACCAACTTTGTTCGCTTCAAGGTTAAAGTGATGTAACATATTTATTTAGGGAATCCCTAGTTGGTTCAGGGTGTAAAAATCATTGGAAAGAGAACTAGATAGCATAGTATGATATAAATATATGTATGACAGCCTTATAGATATCATAGATATTGCTTCATTGCCAGTGAGCATGTTCAATACCCCGGTGAAGTTATCTACTTCTCCCATTGAATTTTCTTTCACCACTTCAATTAACAAAATTGTGTTTCACTGAGATGAGGGCAATCAATATATGAATTTCCTTTCATCATCTCTTTTGGACAAGATGGGGGAAATCGCATTATGAATTTCCTTTCACCATCTGTCTTATATTTTAATATTTTGAAGTGGGAGCAATCAATTTGTATGTAACATACAAGGGATGATATATTTTAAAAATATTTAAGATGAAAAGGTCTGTCAATAATTTTAAGAATACTTTGAGACCAACTCTCTTCCAATTTTCAATACACCTTCACCTATAGGAGAAAATTTTGGGAATCTTTAATCATTTCAGGGATAAACCTTGAGTGAATTTTTCAGTTTAAAATCTAATATCAGAGCTAAAATTATGAGGATTAGGCTAGACATACTTTTTCAATTAAAATCAAAGGAACATAAATATTTTCTCCTAATCTTGTTTGAAAATATGCTTTAAGTTTTCAAAGTCAAGGTAAGTCTCTTTATTTCTATGAAGACTAAAAAGTATGAGAAAGAAGAAAGAAACTCTGAAATGGAAAGAACTTGGGAGAGGTGAAAATAACCAAATCAAGGATTCAGAGGATCTGATCAGAATGTCCTAATCCCACACAAGCTTGTGTATTAAGTTCAGACTTCTTTCGAGTTTATTTATTATTATTTTTATTTTTTATATCAGAGATGGCTTTAAAATTCATTAGCATGACACTTCAAGTTATAATTTTACACATCTCTAATTTTTAGGTCAGGTGATAATATCATCATGAGATAAACTTCCTTCGCATTTATTTCAATCATTTTTTTTCAAATTTTATTTGGACTACAAGAGGAGTAGGAACTCATACCTTATTTTCCTTTTGAATTTTTAGCAAGACATATTATGGATGAATTCATGAAGGTGGGTAACACTTTCATGAGAATTGAGTCTCCAAAATTCCGAAAGACATTTTTTCGGCTGAAAGTCCTATTTTTTCGGTCGAAACATGTTTCGGCCGAACCTTTGAATGTCAAATCGAACGGTACCATGACGACGCCCTCGATTTTTGTGTACAATTTTAGCCGAACGGATATTTTTCATTCGGTAACATCTTTTCGGCCGAATGATATTTCGACTGAAATAATCTTTCGCTCGAAAGAACTTTTCAGCCGAATGATATTCCGGCTGAAATAATATTTCGCCCGAAAGAAATTTTTGGCCAAAATAATCTTTCGACTGACAAATGGTTTATATATTACCCGCACATCTCGCTGCTATAGTTTTTGCGAATTGTTAGTTAGTTCATACTGTTTTGTGTTGGTGATACCGTTTGGTGTTGGTGATACTATTTGGTGTTTGGTGTTGCACGTCATTGTTGCGGGTAGGCGGTCTGATGGACGTTGGAGCAGCGGGCGAGCAGACGAAATTTGGAGCTGCAGGCATTCGGTCCATGTACATTTAGATTAGGAAATTTAATTTTTAGGTAACAATCAGAATTTATAATTTATTTTTAGATTTTTGACTGGGCCTTATTCAGCCCTATCCATGTACAGTGACAGGACTGAATTTGGGCCTGTCCCTGTACATGGACAGGGCCTAATATGGCCCTATCCCTTAGCTTAGTAAATACTATGTGTTACACTATGACCATTACAGAATTTATAATTTAAATTATGTTTACATTTTAAATTTTTAGGAAATTTAAATTTTTAGTTAAAAATTAGAATTTAGAATTTTTTTTTAGAATGTTGATAGGACCTTATTCGGCCCTGTCCCTTAGCTTAGTAAATTCTACATGTTACACTATGACCATTACAGAATTTAGAATTTAAATTATGTTTAAATTTTAAATTTTTAGTTAAAAATTAGAATTTAGAATTTTTGTTTAGAATGTTGACAAGGCCTTATTCGACCCTGTCCATGTACAGGGACATGCCCGAATTCATGCCTGTCCCTGTACATTTACAAGGATGAATATGGCCCTGTCCATGTACAGGGACATGCCCGAATTCAGACCTGTCCCTGTACATGGATAAGGCCATATTCGACCCTGTCCCTTAGCTTAGTAAAGGTTATGTGTTACACTATGACCATTATAGACTAATACATGGTTACGATAAATGTATACTGATCAATGGTAATCATTCTAATCACTTGCTTATTTATCTGATAGTTGCGATCATGCCTGTTATATTGATTTCATGTTAGTAAGGGCTATGTTCTCCTGTTCAACTTAACCAATCTCTTACCTATGATATGCTTAAGCTTCATATTTTTTGTCCTTATTGAAATCCATAACTATCTGTGCTTTATTTGAATAAGGTGTACACACCATATACGTAGTTTCCCTAATAAAGTTAATATAACTAAAATCAATACTAATACTGATGATAATCAAAGCATGTAAGTTATCGTAATAACAACTTTATCTCAACTAATACGAAACACACCATGTATAGCTCTATGCTCTCTTGTTGTAATTTAAAGTACGAGCTGTAGTGTGACTTATAATTATATGTTAGTATTACTGCCATTGACGTTTATTCTAGTGAACAAAGTAACATCTAGCACATAATAGGAGTCAATTTGGCAGGTATAGGTGATAGACATGAACTAATCCCATTACAACTAACATGAACATACTGCTTATATTGTATAGATACTAGTAATACCAAACTCGAGGAGTTATCTGAGATTTACCGGTGAATATGGTAACATATGAACTAGGGGAATCGATATGCATACTCTGATACAAGTTGGTATAGATAATAGCCATAGTATTCCATGGAGATCATACAGAGATTAGTGGCCTATACCTTAGACTCAGACTCTACACTCTTAACTATATCGTAATATTCACATAGCTCATACGGGTAAGATATGAAGTTGATTCCATTGCTTTAGCTCTCTCTTAATCAGAGTAAGTAAAACCCATATGTATTAGATAAGAGTATACCCTTTGTAAGACCCTTGTTAATGATGCTACTAGTATAGTTATAGTGTTTCTTATAGTAATATCTCTATTTACACTATTCAATACGAGTAATAAGGATAAGGAATCCCATAATATATGATAGTTATAACATGTGGAATTGATATAGAAGAGCAGTGGTCACTATGCTCATATAACTAGGATCGATAGTAATACAGTGTGACCATGACTATGATTATATTACGTAAATATGATAGGTATATGCTTCTATTAGCTTATGATCTTTAAATATCCTATGCCTAATCTTATTCCATTGTAATTCCATGAATCATTTGTATTACTTGGAGCTAAGTTGGGAATCACTCCTAGTTATAGTGTACATATTATTCTATCAATAAAATTAGTTTAGATGATAGAGAAAGAGTGTGAACAATGAATTTACTTGGATATGTGTAGTATTCAAGCTTAACCCTATGTTAATCTATAGTGTATTCTGTAATTAGTAAGGATCAAGAATACTATGTACAACTTATCAGGGTTACTTACTTGTTACTCTTTCATAATTAGCTAGTATGAAGCTTCATGTATTATCACATTATCAAGGGTAATCATTCTATTAATAACAATGAGCTATAATACAGTGAACATACAATAATCATAGACTATCTGAATCATAGAAGCATTACCATTAGTTAATACAGATCCGTATTACATATATAGGTAATGGTATACATCTTATCATACGTGTATTACTAATATATCATGACATATATCATATCTAATCTTTTAGTAATAGACGTGATTACAATACCATCTTTAAGCCGAGTTACAATACCATGTATTCTCCCTATAAGTATATGTTTCCCATTAATTACAGCATAGTGATTAGTGTATTAGCTAGTCTAACAAGATCAATATCATGGAAATAATAGGGATAATGTAAGTGTATAGAAACATGAATCAAACAAGTTGTAATCATACTAGCTATCTGTATAGGGTTGAACATGATGACATAATGAGCTAATATGATATGAGACCACAACAAGCCCTGTGAACAAACTGAATTACACTACATTCTTTTCTTATAAGTAATGCCATCATATTTGGTACATAATGACATTGATGTTGCACTCTTATTGATTAGGGTCCTACTCCTAGTATAGGATATGAATAAGACCTATATTGGTTTTGCTCATATGTTACAGGTATACACTTCTTATACCTTTTCATATTTATGGGATTGGTTCTAACTGAGTACTAATACAAATACAACAACAACCTTTTCATTCAACTTATGATACTCTACTCTATGCTTCTATGATCTCAACATAATATAAGGTTATGAATCATACAAGAAGCTTTGTTCATGTTCTATGATGTGTAACAAGGATAAGTATAAGCATAATATAGATAGTATTGAATTCATAGTAATAACTAAGAGTAATACATAGCTAAACTGATGTGTGTTTGATATGTTGTTATCCTTATTTGAGCTTACTGTATCTCCATATTAAGCTTACATAAATAACATGAGCTATGAACATAATCGTAATCTAGTAATGTTTGAATATGATGAATACAGTCATATAAGAAACTTTATATATAATGAATCAGTGTTGTATTGAGAATCATTACCTTTGTTTCAACATAACATAGCTTAGTTTGATCTGTAATCGAGCACTGTAACCTATCTAGAAACAAAACATAATCACAATTTATGGCCTATTCCATCCATTCATGTTATATTATCATAGCATCTTCAAGCTTAGTTAACTCTATACCAGTGTAATCCAATATTCATTTCACTACTAATATGATAGATTCATTGTTTCCAACTTTATGTACTATTGATTAGGATGAATTCGGGCTTGTCCCTATACATGGACAGACCCGAATTCAGGCCTATCACTCTACATGGACAGGGTCGTATTTGGCCCTGTCCATGTACATGGATAATTGAAACTGGAAAATCTTGAATGATCTTGTGCTTATATGTCCCATATAGTATTATTACTCTTCTGCATATTGGAAAAATTATATAAAATTTAGATTCCCATCTCCTTGACCCAACAAAGTAGATCAACTCTTTTTCCTCCACTTTTTTTCTTCCCTTGCCAACAATTCATTTTTGCACTTTCTAACCTTTTAATGTCAATAAGTCACGTTCAAAGAAGATCCCATTGGAATTGGACTCTTAAATGTGGCTTCTCTAATTTTCTACTACTATGAGAACATTTTGTTTTGAGTTGTTAAAATTTTAAGTTTGACCATTCCATAGTCACCCATTACATTGAGCTTATGTCAAAATGGTGTACATATTAGGTAAAGAGATATGTGTTATAAACAGGTCCATAGGGTTACAATAAACCTCTTTTATAAAGAGTTAATGTATTTGTTCTAGCTTATTATGACAACACTTATTTGATAATCAACTTCATAGTGATTACAGTTTACATATCACAGATTTTAGATTAAGTATTTTAGATTTTAGTATTAAATTGTCAGTTAGATTTTAGATTTTGTATTTTAGATTTTATAGTCTTAGAGTGTTGACATGGCCATATTCGACCCTATACATGTACAAGGATAGGCTCGAATAAGGGCATGTCCTTGTACATGGATAGGGTTGAATATGGCCTTATCCATGTACATGGACAAGCTTGAATTTGGGCTTGTCCATGTACATGGACATGGAAATTCAAGCATGTCCCTATACATGGACATGGCCAAAAATAGCCCTATCCATGTACATGGACATGCATGAATTTGGACCTATCCTTGTACATGGACAAGGTCGAATATGTTAAGAATTGCATGCTTGTTGTATCTATCAATCATAATATTCCCTTGTCAATGTGTAGAGATGGGCCCTAATTTGGGCATGTCCCTGTACATGGACATGGCCATATTTCGATTGACGTTGGTACTGAGGGAGGGAAGTCGTTGCTGCTGAGGGCGGGTGGACGTTGGTGTTGTGGGTGTTTGGTTTAGAATAATTTTAAATTTTATGATTTAAATAGTTAGTGTTAGTATTCTCTCTCGGGATGGTCCATGAGACCTAGGAGTAGTTAGTGTTATTTTATGATTTAGTTAGTGTTATTTTATGATTTAAATGGTTAATGTTATTTTATGATTTAAGTACCAAGTTGAGATAATGTGTGATTTTTTTCTCTATTGGGATAGTCCATGAGACTTAGGAGTAGTTAAGAAGAGCATGATCACATTATTGATCTTTCTTTTATGCTGGGATGATAAAAGCTTATAAGTAAATATCATGGGAATCATGTGGGCATGTTTCCATTAAAGAAGAACTTAATTTTTGACTTTGTCTTGAAATCAACCTTGCTTGACTTACGCCCCCTTTAATTGTTGTGTGGGTTTTTGGTTTTGTGCTTTACCTAAAGAAAGTTAGTCGCCTTGACTTTGGAAGAATTTAATTGTTGACGTTGTGTTGAAACCACCTTTGCTTGAGTTATGCCCCCCTTAATTGTTGTGTGGGTTTTTGGTTTTGTTCTTTTCTTTTTCCTAAAGAACTTTGGATCCCTTCTCTTGACTTGTTTTTTTTTTCTTGTTGATTTTTATGATTTAACAATAAATATTTTATGTTATAAACTATTATTTGTTTAAATTATTTAATTATCTAATTATGTGGCTACGACCCCTCTAGGATAGTTCTTCTTGGTCTTTTCCATCTTGCTGGAGATCTCTTCTTGGTTATTGTTTGGGGATTTTGGTTCTACTTCTTGTTATTGCCCTCCTCATTTTTTTGCTGGTGTCACCCTCTTTATCTCCTTGCTAATTCCACCTTATGTATGTTGTCATTTTCTTCTATTGTTGGTACCACTTCTGTATGTTGTTGGTTAGTCTATTGATATTTTACCCTAAAAGTTCTTCTTGACAATTTGTTCTGTGTGTCATGATGAGATCTGCCCCGAGGGTTTGATCAATGATCCCTTGAATCTTTTTTCTGATCATATATCTAAGAGGATAGCAACAACATATCATGTAATAGTGTTTCTTGTTTTAGTTTTAAGTTAATGTTTTGTCAGTGATTGTTTTTGTCAATGAGAGTAAAAAATATAGTTGTTTTAGTTTTTTCAATATATGTCTGCGATGCTTTGAAGTTGTCATAAATGTTTAAATGCTTGTGTTATAAATTTAGTATTTTCATTTAATGTTTTTATAACTTATGAAATTTCATATTCATGAATTTTTAAAGGATAGATATTGATGTGAGATTTCGAGACAAGAGTCTCCAAACATTCCTCGCAAACACTCTAGACTATCCCAAGAAGGAAGAAGAGGAACCTTGTCTTCGACTGAGACTCCGAGTGACCAACGAAAATCTAGTCAGAGGAGGAGATTATCAAACGAGTCTGTAAATAAATAGGCTCAAGAATGTGCTCAAACAAGTGCTATGGATGCATCCTTCTTAGAGAGGTTGCACATTGATACTCCTACACCTAATTTTTTGGTAATACATCAGGACAAGACAATATTTTTGGTAATTTTCTTTGATTTTGTATTTTTTTGTATTTTTTTTTTGTAATTTTATTTTATTTTTTATGTTAAATTATGTCAAGTTAAATGTTGTAATTACTTTCAAATGTGTGTGTAGACAATGTGTTTAGTGTGAGGGAAGACAATGAAAGAGAGAGTGAGTTTCACGAAGATTCTAATGTCGGTGAAGAGGGTAAAGGTGGATTTAGGAGGTGGCGTTATCAAGAAACATAAAATTACACGCCTACGTCCACCTATCATTCAGATGTTGGTGATGAGATTCCCTTGGAAGGGATTACTGAAGCAATGACCCTTGAGCAATGCTCAGGTGTTAAAAGTAGGTTGGAACACGATTTGAGGAGCTTGTATCTCCCTCGGGAGAGTAAAAAAAACTTGGAGATTGTTTTGCATTCATTGAAAAACTTTATGGATGCATATCAAAAGATGGGGCCAACCATCTACAGTTTTATCAATCTGATGAGGAGGCGAAAGTCAGAGGTGATGGGACCTAATAAATGTGACGTAGTAAAAAATCATTTTTCAAAAGAAAACACTATTTCTATGTTCAATTTCAAATATGGGCCAAAGCAAAAAATGTTGAAAGTGAAATATTTTAAGCACCCCAACATAACAGAACATCTGTATAATAGATTTTTGGAAGCATATAAGAAATTTTTGTGGAATGATGAGGTTCCACATTATTTTGCTAGACAATTTTATGCATATTTTTTCATGGACATGCACCCTGATTATACTAGTCTACCGTCCGATTATTATGGAGTTGGTAAATGACGAACATATGATCGAAAATGAGCATATCGAAATGCGATGTTGCAGAGGCCTCCATGAACTTTAGTATATCGGCTAACATGGGCATTTATTTCACATTCATATTTGTGAGCTTCATCAGAGGTTGACAAAGATGCTAGGAATGCAATCAGAGAAAATTTGGAATTGATTTTTTATGGTGTTGATATTGGTTTGAACCGTCAGCGAGCAGAAGCCAATTCTCAAGCCATTTTTGTTTATAAAATAGATGTGGAGTTAGAAACCATGTCAATAGAAGATCTTAAGGAGTATGCAAAAATTTTCCATGATGGTTGGAAGGAGGTCATTCAGAATGATGAACCGAACAACGGATTAGTATGTGTTCTAGTTAGTAAATGTTTTACATATTTTAGGATAGTTTACTTCTAATTCTATATCTAGATACATATCATTGTATCTATAGAAATAATTGAGTTGTTATTGTCATTAATTGCAGTTTGGAGATATGTTAAATGAATCTCCAGTAAATAGAGGAATTGATTCCACAAGTTTAAATTTGGATGGGTTGAATGAGGTATGTGATTTATAATATCCACAGATGAGCATTTCAGTTGTCCAATCTCCAATCTTTTGAATAAGATCAACAACATGACATTTATAATTTTGTATAAATGTGAACACATTGAATTCTAGATTTAGTTCTTAGCTATGTTGTTCACAGATTCCTATTCCATCTCCTACTACTTGGGAAGGTTTGTCTCAATTCTCATTGGGAGAGTTTGAAGAGGGTGGGAGTTCACAGGTATCATTGCATGTTGAAAACAAATTTAGTTATATATTAAAATTGCAAATTGTCATTTAAATTATTAATTTAAAAGAAGAATGTCTTAAAAAATATTTAATTTATTGAATCATAGGTTGACACATCATAGGCATTACATGTTTCAAAATTTACAACTACAATTTAATGTGTTAAATTCATTTAAATTTAATTTTCAAATTTCAAATGTGTTATATAGGACAATGTGGAGAAGAGAGTACGTGAGAGTGTGCTTGAAGAAAATGTGGAGAAAATAGTGCGGGATATTGAGATTGAGGAGAAAACATCCATACCTGGGAATGATGTGTCTATTCATGATGATTCATAAGTGTAAGTTCATTGTACATTAGCGAGTTCTAATTTTCTTTTATGTTGGACTTTTATATAAAAGTGTTCAAGCTTATTTTTGTTGAATAAGCTTATATTTTTTACTTTTTTCAAATTTTTGTTTTCTCAAATTTTGAGTTTAGCCTTTCCTATTCATAGGGTTACTAAAATAGTGTCTATATAATTTTTCAACGCTTTGATCAATTATTTTGAAATATATAGAACCCCTAGATATAAAATTCTCGTTTTCTTAAATGGTACATCCAAGCTTATTTATGTTTAGATCATGATGAAGACCTAATTTTAAACTTGAACATTTGATTATTTGAGAACATACTCTATCCTACATCAGAAAAGGGTAAGTTTCTAAATTTTCTTTGATTGCATTCCTTGCCTTCTTTTCCAAGAATGGCATAGTATGGACATTTGTATTTTCTGCATACAACGAAGTGAATCCCTTCTTGTCAGGGTATTTTCAAACTTTTAATTAAATTGGTTACTAACCACAAAAACCAACATTCAAGTAGATTTACAAATAAGGTATGTACGTGCACGATCTCACTTATGTTTAAATTATGATGAAGGCATATTTCAAAGAGCATTTGATTATATGTAATATGAATACATCATAAAAATGAAAGATTTAAATGGTTTTTGAAGAATGGCTTAATACATGTGCAGATTTGTGTTTTCTTCATGTACATGAAAGATTATATGAGAACATATATTCCACTGCAGAAAGAGGAGATAAATATTTTCTGGAAGAATGGTTTTTAAAATGGAGATTTGTGAACTTTCATAGATATAAGTAATTTCTTTGAAGAATGGCTTAATATGGATATTTATGAGTCATTTAATTTGTTTCATAGATATAAGTAATTTCTTGGAAGAATGACTTAATATGGAGATTTATGATTTCTTTAATTTGAAAGAGAATTTGAGGGCATTTGATTATATGAGAACATCTATTCCATTGCAGAAGAGGAGAGAAGTATTTTACTACTGAGGACATAAGTATTTTACAGCTGAGTAAATAAGATCACTTGGCATGGGAATTTTACCTGAAGGATTTGAGACTTTATCCACAAGGAGATAAGTATTTTATTGGAAGAATGAATTAATATGGAGATTTGTGAAATTTCTACATACACAATTATATTTAATTTTCAGACTCTGAACACAAAAATTGGTTACCAAGAACACGATTTTTCTATTTAATTTTTTTAAAGATTTTACAAATTGTTTAAATGATGTATGCTTAATCTGGAGAGTAACTATTTTGGAATTTTTGAAACTTTGTGATGGAAGTTTGGTTTAAAAAAAGTGCCAAAAAAGTGTGATAAAAAGGAAGGGATAATCTTAAATATGTGGAAGTCTGGCTGGTTATGTTATTATTTATTATTGTTTATTTAATATTCAGTTAAAGTATAAATGCTAATATGTGTTATTTGTTTTTTTTTTTATTATTTTTTATTGTGACATATGTTTACATTATATTTGGTGGAAAATATGTTTACATTATTTTTGGTGGAAATGAGTATGTTGGAGGATGAGACTTAACTCTTTTGGTATGTATGTCAACTTTGTTTTAATCACAACTTGTTTTATTTATATAAAATGGTACATGCGTACATTTTATTTTAAATTTGTACATATATTTTATTGTAAATTTTGAAATTTTGAAATTTTGAAATTGACGAGTGTTTTTTTTTGCAGGTATGAAGTGATCCATCTTAAAGCGATGGCTTAGTTTCTAAAATTTTGGAGTTAAATGTTTTAGTTTTTGTTATCATCCTAAAATGGACGTGGAACCTATGTATTTGGCGGTATATATATATTTAATATTTTTGAAACTCAAAATATCAATTTATTGTTTCATATTTGATTTCTCTTATATTGTTTATGATGGTGGAATACATTGTTTATTGTTTCATCTTTGATAAATCTCTTATATTGTTTATGGTGGTGAAACTTATATTGTTTATGATGGTGAAATATATTGTTTATTCATTAATAAATAGTCAATAGCTTACAATTTGAATTTTTATGATGGTGAGAGGATAATTTATGTTTTATGGGCAACAACTTATAATTTCAGCATGTTTTCTTCATCTTTGGTTCGTGTCAACTCGCCTAAAATTCATTTCCATCCCTCCTCTCCCTTGTTTCTTCTTGATGCCAAGGCAAAGGGGAAAATCCAAGAGAGGGGATGTGTGGTATAGCTCGTGGGGGCGAGGACGAAAAAACACTACAGACTTGCCTCCGCCTACAACTCATTCCTCCACCCTAGATATCCCTCCTCTGCCTCCCCTTGGGCTTGTAGAGTGGAGTGGTTTGAAAACATGGGTAATTCACTCGGCTTCACACCTAAGCTCAACCCGGAAGCATCGTCCATACATCAGCCTCCCTCCCGCCTGCCTTCTCCGTCCAATATCCCTTGCATGACTACCCCCCTCACTTCTTTTGCCTTCCCCCAAACTTATTCTGCCTCCCCCCACACTTCTTCCGCAGTTCCACCACCACCACCTTCACGTCCTCTTCCATCCCACTTTCTCCTCGGCCACAACCTTCATGCACTCAGTGCGATGGGTTTATGGAGCTGCATAACTCTTTGGACAACATCCAGAACTCAGTCTTCGAAGTTAGGCGTGACATGGCAAAGTTGTTGAACATAGATGAACTTCATGAGCATTGTGAGGAGCACTTGGAGACTCTCATCTGCACTCTCCTTCACACCACTCCGGACACAGTGACTTCATCCCCAGACATTGCACATGATCCTTAAAGGGAATGGAAGCCAGGCCCAAGATCTAGATGAAAATGATGTTCACATGTTTTCTTTGTTTTTTAATGTCTTTAGAAAAATTACTTCTCTTGTCTCTAGCCCTCCTTAGTTTCTAGTCTTAGAACAACAATATGTCACAGGACATTTTTTTTCTTTTTTTCTGCAATTATGAATTGTTTGGAAAAGTGGCATCATTGGTTTCCCATCTAAGCGATGCAGCCACTGTCTCACTGGTTACCATGACAGATGCAATTTTTTGATACCAGAAGGCTTTAATGCATCTTTCTAACTTAAAAAAAAAAAATCAATTTTTATGATTTTATAATTTCATTTTTTATGATGGTAAAATGATGAGCTTTTGCTAAAATCCACTTGTTATGGTTTCCCTTTTGTGGCAGAATAGGTGGCTAATAGGTGGAATTGTATAGACATAATTAGTTATTAATATAAGGATCTTACTTTATTTACAAGAAAAAAAAGGTTAATTTATGTTTTACGATATTGTGCTGAAATTAAAAATGTTTTATTTCATTTTATTTATAAATAACATTGTATAAACATCATTGTTTTATTTCCAACACTAAATTGGTTATGTTAGTCTTTGATTTCTTTTCGAGCTTTCAATATATTTATTCAAGAAAATGTGAAATAAAAATGTGTACTTTGAAATAAAAATTGAAATAAAAACATGAATTAGAACCTATTTTAATATGTAAAATTAAAATATACTTTAATATAAGTAAGCAATTTTCATTAAAATGTATATTGATATAAATTGTTTATGTATTGAAAATGGTGATCTGGAAATTATCAATCCTCCGCACATTGGAAGTATTCACTAATGCCATTAATATGACACCTACCATTAATTGAAGTATTCACTATACCATTAATGGAAGTATCCACTATGACAGTCCAATACTAAACTGATTATGTTAGTCTTTGGTTTCTTTTCGAGCTTTCAATATATTTATTCAAGAAAATGTGAAATAAAAATATGTACTTTGAAATAAAAATTGAAATAAAAACATGATTTATAACCTATTTAATATGTAAAATTAAAATATACTTTAATATAAGTAAGCGATTTTCACTAAAATTTATATTGATATAAATTGTTTATGTATCGAAAAGGGTAGAAAATGGTTGATGGAAATTATCAATCATTTTCACATTGGAAGTATTCACTAATGTCATTAATATGACACCTACCATTAATTCAATTAAAATTATGAAAATCTAAATGCAGGGAACCAAGCATTAGTAGATGACCTATTATTTTTTATTTTTTGTTATCAGCCCACAAAATCAAATTTGTTTTTAACTTAAGTTTTTTTCAATCAAACTCAATGAAAACTATGTTTAATGTGTAGAATATAAGTAGTGTTAGGTTCATCATACACATTTTTCAAGTAGCTCATAATTTCAATTTTCTTCAAAATATTGAAGTCTAAATGAATAAATTTAACGATTTAATATAATATCAACACTTTTGGAATCAAAATTCACAATTTCATAATTAAAATTGACACTTTTTAAGATGTCTTTAAATTTTTTAATTAGAATGTTAATCATATGTATTAGGTATTGAATTATTTAATTAGGATGTTAATCATACTTTTTAAGATGTCTTTAAAATTTTTGTAAGGAATCAATAGTCCCTTATAATGACATGGAAATGGGTCCTAGTTTTGATACAAATTTATCCTCTTCATGTGAAAAAAAATTGAACAATCATTGCAAATAATGAATGCAAATCCTATATGTAGTAAATTGGTTACATGCATTAAAGGATTTGTGTATACGATATGGATAATTTGTAGGATTAAAGTATAATCATCCAAAGTATAGGTTAGTTTAGGTTCCCTAGATACAATCTATAGGTCCTTCCTTGAAATTGTAAATAAGGCTTGGTAAACTTTATAATTCATAAAAAATACAACTTTTCTTAATTGAATGGACCATGAAAGTAAACTAAACTGAAAATGATTCTAGAATCCTAGATATTCATAAATATGTGTACTTTCAATGAAAAATATAAAATTCTAGAATGTACATGTCACTTGTTTAAATAAATCGTAATGGTATTCCATCTTCAATTATTCGTTCATGATCGACTTTGGACATTTTCCATTTTTTGTTTTTTGTTTTTTTTTATTGATTGAACTTCTATTAACTTTATGCATGCTGGACATACCAAATGAATATATTGACAACTTATGACATCTGATTGGTAGTCTTGAAAGTGAACATCAATATCGGTTTGATGGATTTCTTGAAAAAAATATTCTTTCAATACAATGGATCCTCTTTCATATATAAAACCGTTATCATCAAAATTTTCTATTAACCTCATTTTTTGTTCTGTGCATCACATCAAATAATATTTCACATTTTCATTGTTGTCTACAGGTGAAACCACGACAAATAAATCTCCTGCAAATAATTCTATATATATATTTTTTAATAATAACGAATATTTTGTATATTATCAAAAATTGCCCAGATTACAAAAAAGAGCAGACTGCGGCTCTATTCTTTTACTAGTGTCGTGATTACAAATAGGTTTTTTTGTGCCATAATGAAGCAACCCCATTGTGCTATATGCACTACAAACTTGCCATGTGAAGATGGCTATGAAACTATTCAGAACAAACTAGAACTTTCATTTCATGGAGAACCTGGACTAAGGATGGGAGGGGCCTGGGTCATCCCAATATGGCGCATGTTTCTCCTCTTCTTGGGCCATTTCTCCTTATTGCTGAGCTTGATTGTCTCATTCCTGGATGTGATCGGAGAATCCAGGAGCCATTGGAACACGCTGGTCGTTTCTTTCTACCGAGTGAATGGAGGAGGGGATTCATGATTCATCCGTGCCTTATGAGCGGGCGTACTGCTGGAGGTTGCCTGGGCGCTGATTGAGTTCTTTGATCGACCTCATGTTATGATTTACTCCTCTGAGAACAATATCCAATTCCTTATTGTGTCTAAGCTCCATTCTCTAAATTTTGTTTTGAACCTCGACCACATTTTCCCGAATTGCCTGGTTTTCTTGTTGCAATTCCCTGTGTTTGGAGTTTGAATGGTCCTCCATGTGCCTGCACTTAGCCTGCAAACCTTGAAATTGGTCTCGCATATCTTCCAGAGTGCAGGTTGGGCAAGTGCAGGGGTCTTTGGACCTTCGACACATGGTGGTGCAGTGGGCAGGGAGGGCGCTAAGCGAAAGCAGAGGGCTGTCGCGGGAGGAGGAGAGACGAAGGAGTTCAGATCTGCGAGGGCAACTGGGCATGATAGAAGAGTGAAATAGGAAAACATGACTGGAGAGGGGCCTCAACTGGCCGCTATAAGCAGGAGAGTTCATAATTATCCACGAGCGAGAGAGATGAGTCGACTTATGTGGGAGATGGCTTGACGTAGGGTGAGTGAGGTTGGTTGTCCTGAGCCTAAAGCGAAGAGCCAGGTTAAATAACCGTCTCATGTGAGGTGGGGGAGGATGGGGGTGGGAGGAAAGGTAAGGGGGAGGGTTAGACGCGTGATCGACATGCGTGTGTCGTGAGGAAGATAGATCATGGGAGAGGGAGGAGTCTCGAAGAAGAATTCGAGTTGGGGAAGGGAAAGGGGAGGGTTGAGGGTGGCGGAGGTGGGGTAGGAGGGTGGTTGTGGCGAGAGTGAGCCTTGTTCTTATTTGAGGGGAAGGATGAGCAAACTTAAGGTAACCAAACATTAGATGGGATTTGATTAATGAGAAGGCGACTTTGTTCCAAGGTTTTAGCATTTTTCTCCATTACATCTACCTCCGTATTTTTGTTTCACAAAATGTGGAAGAAAATCAAGCACGTGAACTTTTTCCTTAGCGAATTGATAGTTGAGGATATGTTTTGGAGCTGGACTTTTGTCGGTCTGGGCATACCACTAAGTTCCTTTATGATGATTTCTGAGTCCCTCAACACTGTTATAGTTTGGATATTTAGATCCTGGGCTATCTTGAGTCCCATGTAGGTTGTGAGGAACTCTTCCTTGTTGTTTGTTGACTTCCCCAATCCCCAGGCGTAATCAATTATTTTTTTCCCCTTAATCATAGATGACTCCCCCCGCACTTTCCACCTCTGCAAATAATTCTATATATTGGACAACAAATAGTTCATGTTAGATTATCACACAAGTACATCTGAGTTATTTGAAAAATTTAAACATAAAAAATTACCTTCTCTAACAAGATTAGAAACTCTATCGTCATCAACTAACACTATGGTTTCATTTGATTCCATCTTCTCACGAAGGCTTGCAAGTGGAATTTCCATTTTATATTAAGTTTGGTATGTCTCCCAACTTTAACATATACGCATTTTTGTTTCACAAATCTCTATGGATTTTTTGTCTTCTATGCGGAACAAAAACAAGACTCATTTATTCTATCAAATGCAAACACATTTTTGATAACGTTTTGTTTTAAATGACTGAATTCATTTTGTGTCCCATGTATTGTACCAAATTCATATGGGATCGATCTATTTACATCTTGAATTCCAACATACCAAAAAACACATGAATAAGAGCTTGTTAACTTGAAATATCTCAGAAAATGATTGAAGATTGAATATAAATTTGAACTCGTAAATACAAATATCAGCTATATACATGTGGCACATGTATATATAGACACACTGTGCACATCCCTTGATGGATTATTTTCATGGATTAGCTCCATTTTGCACTATTCAATAACTTGATCAGTGGATTCAAATGGATTGGCATGAGAGTTCATCGATACCTTTGAAATGATCATTTTACACACATTTTCCACTTGCCGTCGTGCTCCTTTTCCATGACCAGTCTCAAAAATTTCAACAATGTGTAATGTTTGATTTTTTATGAAGGCGACACAACCAATAGAATGATCATGAAAATTTGAACCGACCCACACACCCATCTGACCATATCAAATGTCGGTCGAATCTGATCCCAAATTCTTTCAATGAATCCATAAAATTGATCAAAACAATGTTTTACATAATGTGTAATAGATTGGTAACCGATCATCACTTATATAAAGTAATATTCTTTAATAACATGCCGATTATTGTTGGTGATTTCTATGTTATCAAGACTCCATTGGGCATGTCTATATAGAGCGTGGACAAATATAGTGACTTGATGGGAATGATAATATTCACTCTATATTTCTTTATGATTGGTAAGTGTAATTCTATACGCAAAATAAACTACAGACAAAATTGTCCACGGTGGAAACACTTCACATGATTGTTTGAATTATAGATATTTCCATCGATCTCTATGTGAATTATTGGTGTATTTATAAATTTCTTCCTCAAACTTCTTCAAAAATCTATCACAAATTTTACATCTACTTTCAAATCAATCGCTTTTGGAAATAACATTTTAAGAATGTGGAGTCATGTTGTTGATATATTCATATGGAGTCAATTGACTGTTATATGAGAAAATGATTGATAATTCATATCAATATGAGGATACTTTGAGTGAAACAAACTTATTTTCCACAATGATCATTTATTTCCACCAATATTTTTTGTAAAATAATCATCACCTTCTCTTTCATAGAATTCGGATATAAAAGCACGAAATGTGGAAGGATGAGGTGAACTTGGCCATAAGTTTTACCAAAATAAAAAAGTCGTAATACAACTTGAATTCCACATGATAACGACAACAACAAGTGTCACGAATAGTGATGAGTCTAACAAACCATGGTTTTGTTGCACAAATGTGATGAAAAATTTAACTTCTTTGTGCTCTTCTTTGAACTTATTGAAAATTTTTGTTTATCATTGGAAATATATGTTTGAGATGTTCTTCATATTGTTTTGTGCTATTCTTGTCATAACACATCCCTTGTATGTGGTAAAACACAAGATACGTCAACCAAAATTGAGACAATTCTTTAGCATTTTCTACAAGTCTATCTTTGTAGGGTTGTTTTAGAAATCAGCAATCCAACAAACAAGTTCCTCATTTGCATCTATTTGCAATCAAAATTTCTATGTTTGTACAATATTTTCCTTGGCCGTTCTGTCGTTTTTGCAATGTGTGGTAATCAAACGATTTTTTATATTGTTAGATGAAACAATTGTTGTTTGTATCTTTCTCGTGCAACAGCGACTATATTATTTTTGAGATTTTTCAAAATATTTTAATACACTAAGTTATATTGTCAAAGACATTATGTATCACCTTTGTATCTTTTGTTGAATTTTGAATACTCAATAATGATGTAGGTTCTTTTAACTTTCTTGACTTTATTAGGCAGAGTAAAAATTGAGCTTGTACTCTTCTTGATTCATCTTTGAAAAACAATGCCACATATTCTTGGATATCTTATATAATGCTTGGTTTTTTTCTTTCCAAATTTGTGATTATCAACATTTTCTAATATTTCATCATCAATGTTGATAGATTCTCTGCATATTTCAATTTAAAGTTTATATTAAAAAAACAAAACAGAATATAAAATTCACTAAGCCTATATATAAGTGTTCATCTTGTATTATCTAGAATTTATGTACATACTTATAGGTGATTCGATCTTCTGTTTCAATTATGGTTTCAATGTCTTCATCAACACTATGTGACAAATCTATTTATGTTTTTGAAAAACATCTAATAAATATTACAATCAATTACATTAAACAATATTTTAAATTTGAATTCTATACTTTTTAATATAGACAATATGTGCATGCATGCGTGGTTGGACTTTCTTGTTGAAAATCTCTATTTGCATTATCATTGGTTCTTTCTTCAATATTTGCCTGCGTGCTCATTTATTTCTCAATAATGATCTTTCCTTTGATCGTTATGGTGAGTTTCATCTTGAGTGTGATCAAATTTTCTCTTGCACAAAATTTTGTTTCCCACGAGTATAGCTATCGCAAAAACTTTTAAAAAATCAACATTTGAGAATAGCCTCAGAAAAACTTCATTGTCACAAAAGTTATTAAAAAATAATATCAATAATTTTATGTTCAACAAAGACTTCACTTTGAAAAATGCTCAACATTTATCTTTCAATATATAAATTGTTATTTCAATAAAAACTTGAACAAACATCAATTACCTTGTTCCTTAAAAGCGAAAGATGATTTGAAACTTTGTTTAGGTGCTCTAGAAACCATGAAACAAAATTGAATTTTTGTTAAATGTGTTTGGTGAAAGCGTATTTATCTGATTTGGCCCGCGAAATGAAAGCGATCTGACGTGTCTTTTTCATTTTTTTAGTGACAATTCTCTCACCCACATCTTTAGAGAATTTTGAAAAGGTTTTAAGAGCCAGCTAGAAACCATTGTGGTACGGCGGATTGAGTTAAATTCGTTTTTGGCCGAAAGAAATGTTTTTGGCGAAAGATTCTTTAGAAAACTAAAGCGAATAAAGTGTTGCAAGAACTAGAATTCCCTCTAGATTACGAACTTTGGAGGTTGAGACTCTGCAAATACTCAGAATTTAATTTCAAAAATAACACTAGAATTTGCAAAATTGAATCTACTTTCAATTCCTATAAAATTTTTTTTCATTTTTCATTATTTTATCTATTTATTTAATTTTAAAAATCAGCATAATATTTTAAATTTGACATTATGATGTAGTGAAATGAAATATCTGCATCTCTAAAAATACCTGCGATTGAAAATTTAGAACATTTTATATTCATGAAATGTAAACTATTATTTTCAAAGGGTATTTTTAGATTTTACTTTTAAGTAAGAATAAGATAGATACAAGGTGGGGAAAACATGCGTTTAAAATATGCAGCGTTTTAAACAGTCAACTTAAAAAATTCTAGAAATTATAATATTCATCCGTTAGATTCAAATTATATAGTCATAATAAAATAGAGTCTCTGTAGTTTGTTGTAGTATATTTAGTTTGTTAAAACAAAAGTTTAATAATAGATACATTGTTGGGGGAATAACTCATTATCATTTCTTTCATGTTTTAGAAACATATTGTTAAACAGAAGATTGTCAAATTGACATATCAAAATATTAATAAAGCAAAATTTGAAAAGTAATCATTGGAAGAAAGCTAACAAATTTCTTCACAAGTTTTTTTTTTTTTTTTTTTTTTTTTTTTTTAAATAAAAAAATACTTTTGTATCTTAGAAGTTGAAGAATTCAATATAGTTTTCTCAGAAAACAAGCAAAATAAACACCCATCTTCATGATTTCACTCGTAGCCAAACCATGAAGATGGGTAGCACTTTTGTGATAATCGGGTCTCCAAAATTCCTAAGTGCATTTTTAAATTTAGAAAAAAATGTGCTAAGAGCCACAATGCAAAATTTGACGATCAAATTGAACTGATACTGACTGATTGCCCCTCAGAAATTAAATTATTATAATATTTTTTGGATATGGTGTTTTCTATTAGTAGCATATTTAGGTAAATCACTACCGACCTAAAGGTTTATTTTTAATGGATTATGTTAAAAACTAAGTTTCGACCGAAAACTTGAAAATGGGTTTGTTTGCAGGAAACTACAAATTGTCTCCATCTTGCTTGATCTTTGGAGGTAGTGGAATCCTACAAATACTCAAAATTTTGTTTCGAAATTGATACCAACATTTAAAATTGAATCTACTTTCGTTGGATATAATTTGTTTTCATTTTCATTTTTTTTTTATCTAATTTTATTTAATTTTATAAAAAATCAATGCATAATATTTTAGGTGAGATTATGATTTGATGAAATGAAAAATCCATATCTCTAAAAAGAAATACGATTGAGCAGAAAATTATGGAAAATTTATGATGAGAATCAGCAAACTGTTCTCTTCGAAATATTATTTTTAGATTTTACTTTTAAGTAAAATTAGAATAGATACATGGTGGGGAAAACATGTGTTTAAAATAACCCAGCTTTTGGTCAGCAAAAAAAATTCAAAATTATAATATTCATCACATTCGATTCAAAACTATATTAATCACAAAATAGAGTCTCTGTGTATTGTTTCAGTATATTTCATTTGTCAAAAAACAAGTTTAATAATGGATACATTGTTGGGAGGGAGGGAATAACTCATTATCTTTCCCTTCATTTTTTAAGTAACCTCTGATCAAACAATTGCCAAATTGACTATCAAATATGGATACATTGTTGGGGGAGGGGGGGGGAGGGGGGCGGGGGAATAACTCATTATCTTTCCCTTCATTTTTAAGTAACATACAGTCAAACAATTGCCAAATTGACATATCAAATCTTAATAAAAAAAAATGGAAAAATAGTCACTAGAAAGCTAAACAAATTCTTCACAAGTTTTGTTTTTACAGTAAAGTAAAATTCTTAAAAAAAAAAAAAACTTCTGTTTACCGAAAGTTTAAGAACATGTTAAAATAAAAATAAAAAATTCTCATAAAACAACCAAAAGTGTTACCCATCTTCATGGTTTTACAAAAAAACATGCATTTCCGAAAAATAATTTTTTATTTTGGTCTTCTCTTTAAGTTGTTTGCCAATCCGGTAGTTGAATGTCATTGATAGTTGCATTTATTTGCATTCTGAGTCGGAATTTGATGTGGTCATTGTATTTTAGTTGCACTTCTGGAAATGGAAAAAAATGATGATTATGTAAGTTAATTGTAATCGAACTGAGTTTAAAATGAACGCATCGTTTGTGATGCAATTTTGGAAATAGAATTTGTAAGATCACTGCCAATTCCAATTGAATCCCTAACTTCAAGAAATTTAATTTTTTGATCTATTCAATCTTAATATCCGACTCAAAAACTACTGGATTTATACCAACAAAGATACAAGTCAGATTGCTTCATTTCACAAATTCATTTCTTAAGAAATTTTTAAAAGTTCCCGAATTGATCCATCTTGATTGTTGTACAAATTATTTACAGCTCTAGTATTAATATCGTTGATCACTCTTCGAGCTCTTTCCATACTTCTTCCACTTGGTAAGTAGTCGCATCTTCGAAGGGCATTATTTGACCTCTGACGTACCATACTAGTAACCACCACTTAAGTTAGGGTGACGTTACTTGGCATGGAAAATACCTTCTAAGTATTAATATGAACTTATCTAATTTTTAGAGATAGGTTTGTAAAATGACTTCAACTATGGTTGTTCCCAATGTTTATTAAACCTTAGAATATTCAAATCAAGGCAACTTGATCGTTGTCTCATTTAGAAGTTTTGTGAATCAAATTAAAGATTATAGTCCTGCATAGACTAATCCTGGTGTAGCCATTACTCAAGCTTTTCTCCCTCAAGTGTTTTGAGAAATTTAATAACTATATATAATCATGCACCTTAATAATTGATTCTAACTTGATTTTTTCTTTTCTTTCTAAAAGTATTTTGAATATTGAATTCTATTTTAGTATGGTCATGCATAATTGCACTTTGGGTAACCATTAAGGACGAACTTCAAAAGTTTAAACATTGAAGGTGATATTTTTAGAACATTGAGGGTTAACTAAATTTTGGTATCACCCTCTTATATTAATTAGTCCTTGTTTTAAGGAGAAGTAAGGAATTCATGCCTATCTTAGAGGAATTCGTTTGGTACTAAAATTGTAGTATATATGAAATATATTATGAATGATAATGTTTGGCTTACTTGGTATGATTGTTATATTCCTCGGATTATGATATGCATAGTTAAGCTATAGAATTATTGTTGATAGTGTTATTTGAGATATGATGATTAATGAATTCATGAGTTAAACTTGAGATGATATTGATCATTTTCCATTAAGATTAGTTGTGTATTCTGTGAAACGTTTGGTAAATTTTGGTAAGAGAAATTAATGTGTGAATTCATCACATGTGTGTCAAGTGAAAAATTTCTTGTTGTGCTTCAGATAAAAGTTATAAGATGTTCTTTCTCAATACACATGACTATTGCTTTAATGGTTGTTTAATTGTAGAAGACCATACTATGTGCTTAAAGAAATTATGGTTATGTATTGTTGTTGATACTAGTTTTTTTTTGGAATAGGATTGGGTTTATGGGAATTAGATACCTCCTTGTTCCTTAAAACATTCCCCAATCCTGAGACCTTAAATGGTCAAGATTGATGGGAAGAATCCTGGATTTGAGTGTTGATTATGTGTCTTGGAGGTCCGAACCTTGTAGGATAGGTTGGGCGGGTAGATATCTTTGTTATCTCTATGTTATATGGTTGATCTTGAATAATAGTGATGTTGTATTTGAATTTTTGTTGTGTAGTAATTTGATGAGATTGATTGTGTAATTATTAATGTATGTTATTGTAGAATTTCACTTGTTCTATCTCGTGTATTTTAAAAAAAATGGTTTACCACTATTGTACTCACTTATTTGATGTCGTAACGGAGGGGACATTACATATGGTATCAAAGTGGGTTCAATCGTGCGACATTAGATCGTTATGCCTTCCATTGTGTTAAATAAATGATTAAAATTATATCGCTAATCAAATTTTGAAATTGTACATGCAGTAAATCATGGTTAGAGGACACAGGGGAAGTAGAAGACGTGGTGTTGGAGGAAGAGGTGTGACACCTCCAATAGTATCCACGCCAGAAGGGTCTAACCCCCAGGGAGATGAGCATATTACTGAGCAGGAACAGGTTGTTGTGGGATATGTGGTAGGTATGATGAGATCCTTCCAGAGGATGTCATAGGCATTGATTAAACACCTTGATCGAGATGACGGTAGAGTGCTTGTACCCAATAAGGATTCACAGTGTGCTCCAACTGGTAGTAGTAGTATGCAAAAATAAATCGAGAAGGTGAAGTTTCCCGAGTTTATGGGTGCAACAGACGGCTCATCCATCGAGGCATGGTTGGAGAATATGGCGATGTGCTTTGCACTTCGTGATTACACCTCCAACATGAAATTCGACATGACGGTCTTTCAGCTAAAGGGGAGTTCTCTTCTATGGTGGAAGACACTTCTACCTCAACTAAACATGGTCATCGAAGATGTGTCATGAGAGTTATTCGAGGAACAGTTCCGGGAGAGGTACTTGTTTGAGGAATTCATTGAGCGCCAGCTTAATGAGTTCAATGTCGTACAGTGCCAGAGTATGATGCCAGATTTATGGAGCTACTTAGGTATATGCCACATATGAACACGAAGAAGTTAAAGGTCAACAAGTTTGTGTTCGGAATTAACTTCAACATTCGTGAAAAGGTGAGGATTCTAATTCCTTAAACGTTGCACGATGCAGTTCAGAAGACCCTCATAGCTGAGGAAGAGATGAACAATAGAGATCAGTGTAGGACTCCTTCTATACAGACTAGAAAAATGTCATCATGATCACAACAACATCAGACACCAGCCAGACAGACTTTAGGGCATCGAGATAAGCCTAGAGGACCTATGTTCACAACACCACGACGATAGACTCCTCAACATAGGACTTCTTAATGAGGACCACAAAAACAACAACAACAACAGTTTAGGCATGTTCAACATAACATACTAGGATCACATACTGTTAGGCCAACAACTTCTACTTCAAGGACGAGGAGTATTGTACCGAAGACTGGATGTTGGACATGTGGAGAGCCACATTACCAATGATATTTTCCGATTGAGAAGGCTAGAGAATATGGATCATCAAGACCCACTGCATTTAGCGATTTGGGTAAAGACCATAGGATACATGCAGCGGTGAACAACCTCCAAGTCGAGCACTAGTCCACTGCGCTCGAGACGTCATGTACAATATTCAACCAAAATTTTAGTATATTGATAGATCTAGGTGCTACAGAGAGTTTTATCTCTAGTGCAGTTCTAAATAGAATTAAGGTAAAGACAACCAATCAGGATGAGCTTAGATACTTAGAAATGGCATCAGGTGCCAAACAAAATGTTGGAGGAAAGGTTACAGACTGTAGCATTAACTTGGGAGATTTTGTAATGAATAACAACCTATATGTCATGATCTTAGGATCTTATGACATAGTGATTGGTATGGATTGGTTGGGATCGCATGATGTGATACTTAATTGTAAGACGAAATGGTTAAGTTTGACAGATTATTTAGGACATAGTAGAGTGATTATAGGAAGGAACCAGGGGGTGTCCTTGAGATTTATTTGTTCCCTACAACTACAAAAGATTATGAGAAAGGGATGCAAGATATATGAAAACTTAGAGCTAAACGAAAAGGGAGAGGCAGAAAGATTATAAAACCTTCTTGTAGTGCAAGAGTTTGCAGACGTGTTTCCAGAAGAGTTACCAGGTTTACCGCCCAAAAGAGAGTTGGAGTTTACAATAGAATTGAAACCTAGAACTGAACCTATAGCGAGAATGCCTTACTTGATTTCAACGCCTGAATTACAGGAGTTGAAAATTAAATTGAAGGAATTGTTGGACTTGGGACTTATACGTCCAAGTGTGTCGCCTTGGGGTGCCCATTTTTTTCGTGAGAAAGGAGGATGTATCGTGGAGATTTTGTATTGACTATCGTCAATTGAACAAAGCGACGATCAAGAACCAATATCTGTTTCCAAGAATAGATGATTTGTTTTATCAGTTGAAAGGGGAGACAGTGTATTTGAAGATTGACTTGAGATCATGATATCACCAATTACGAATTAAGAAGAAGATATACCTAAGACCTCATTTAAGATGAGGTTAGGACACTATGAGTTTACAGTTTTACCATTTGTATTAACAAACACCCCCAGAGTATTCATGAGTTTGATGAATGGGGTGTTCCGTGAATACTTGGATAAGTTTGTTCAAGTGTTTATCGATGACATACTAATTTATTCTCGGATGAAAGAATAGCATGAAAAACACTTGACATTGGTTCTACAATGTCTAAGAAAAAACAAATTGTATGGGAAACTATTGAACCGTTCTTTTTACCAATCAAAAATTCATTACTTGGGAAATATCATATCTGGTGAAGGTATCGTTGTGGATCCAACGAAATTAGAGGATATTATGGAATGGCCAACACCAACAAACATACAAGAATTACGCAGCTTTATGGGTTTAGCAAGATATTATTGAGGATTCATCGAAGGTTTTTCAAAGATAGAAAATTTGATCATGGAATTTCAAAAGAAGAACAAGAAGTTTGTATGGGCTGAGAATTGCGCAGAATCATTTCAAAAGATCAAGGAGTTGTTGAAGACAACATCGATACTAAAGGTCCCCAACATGGACAAATAATTCTTGGTATGCACAAATGCATCCAATGAAGGTTTAGGTGGAGTTTTGATGCAAGAAGGTCGAGTGATCACTTATATTTAAAGGAAATTGAGAGTGCATTAAGAGAACTACGCAACACACGACATGGAGTTATTGGATATTGTATATGCCTTGAGATTTTGGAGACATTATCTGATTGGACGGAAATTTGAATTAAAGACAGATCACTGTGGATTGCAGCATATATTTACACAAAGTGACTTGAACGTGCGATAAAGGCATTGGTCAAAATTACTTAGCGAATACGACTTTGCGATTACTAACATTAAAGGAACGATGAACAAAGTGGCAGATGCATTGAGTCAGAGACCACTCATATTCTCGGTAATACCACTTAAGATGAATCTTCGAGAAAAGATTATAACTTTACAGATAGACGATGATTGGTACAAGGATGTTAAGAATAATATTGGACAAGATACTATGATGGTACCGAAGTATGAGGGTTATTAATTAGACAACAATGGATTTTTGAGATTTAACGGAAGAATTTATGTACCACCTAACAACGAATTAATAAGTTTGATATTAAGTGAAGCGCATCGATCAATGTACATGGCTCATCCGGGAGTCACGAAGATGAAGGTAGAACTCAAGCCTTTATTCTTCTGGAAGGGAATGAAACAAGACATAGTTAGTTATGTGGCGAGATGTCTAGAATGTTAGCAAGTGAAGGCTAAACATAGACATCCAGCAGGATTGTTACAAGCACACATTATTCCAGAATCAAAATGGGAGGTAATTTCGATGGACTTTATTGTTGGATTTCCACTGACGGAAAGGTGGCATGATTCGATTTTCGTGGTAGTGGACACTTTGACGAAGAGTGAAAACTTTATCCACATACGTATGACGTATCAGGAGCCAGACATAGCAAGAGTATTTGTCAGCGAGATTGTGAGATTACATGGAGTACCAAGAAGGATCATATCTGATCAAGGATTGGTGTTTACAGGACGGTTTTGGACCAATTTCCAGGAGGATTTGGGAATGCAATTGAATATTAGTACAACATATCACCCAGAGACAGATGGAAAAACAGAGAGAACAAACTATATTTTTGAGGATATGTTGCGTATGTATGTAATGGATCAACAAAAACATTGGAAATATTTCTTGCCACTAGTAGAGTTTGCATACAATAATAGCTATCATAGTACGATTAAGATGGCACCATTTGAGTTTCTCTATAGACGACCGTGTCGAATGCCGTTGAGTTGGGATCGACTTGAGGACAAGGTCCTAGTAGGACTAGAGGTGATCCAAGAAATGGAATAACAAATGAAATCGATAAGACAAAGGATTAAAGAAGTGTAAGATCGGTAAAAGATTTATGCTGATGTGCATCGCGTTGATTGCAGTTATGAAGATGGCGACATAGTTTTCTTATGGGTAAAAAAGCACAAGAGTTCAAACAAGTTTGGAAAGGGTGATAAACTCTCTCCTAGGTTTGTGGGACCTTTCAAAGTTGTGGAAAAGAAATGACCTGTGGCTTATCAGCTAGCATTTCCTGATTCTTTGAGATGTATGAACGATGTATTTCATGTATCTATTCTGAGACATAATATTAGTGATCCTTCACATGTTATTGACATGAGCTCCTTGTAGGTGTCGAAGGAGGTTTCTCTCATGGTGGATCCAATCCACATTTTGGACCATCGCATTCGACAACTACGACGTCGAATAGTCGACCGGGTCAAGGTCTAGTGGGACAACTATAGTCCACACTCAACTACCTGTGAGGATGCATATGAGATGCATCAACAATTTCCTTACTTGTTGATAGATTAGACATATGTGTGTGTGTGTGTGTGTGTGTGTGTGTGTGTCAGATACATTTCGTTTCAATTATGGATTATACATGATGATGATGATGTGTTGTGACTTATTATTATTTGATGTATATATATTGGCATATACTATTGATGAGTTTCCCTGAGTGTGAAGGACACATGATAGGTTATGGATGTTGATGGCATCAATGGACTTCCTTGGACTCTGGATTGAGTCAGGGAGTGAATTTTATTTTGATTGAGTATTTCATTTACACACTTGTGACATATGATTGATTATAGTATGATTTATGTATATGGATTATTGACATAGGTTTTTATCAGTGGATGCAGGCTTGACGATGCTTGCTAATCTGACTCACATAAGGAGTAGAGGGGCCATGCACAGAAACCAGACATTGAGGGTGAGGTGTGGAAATGTCCCTGTCATATCCCACTAGCACTCACATTGTGGTATGAACTGTAGGTTAACGATTACCTAGTGCAATAGGTCCATGGTGTCGTGAGGGCGGATTGAGATAGTCACTCATGAAGATTTCTAAGGAGCACGCAATAAGGAAGAGTCCTTATTATTTAGAAGCCCTTGGTCTCTCACAAGGTTGAACGAATGGAGTGTTGACTCCAAAGGGTCGGATAAACTTCCAAAACCAGTCAAAGGCGAGTGGCACCCTTGGCGCACAGAGGTGCGTCTTGAAGGGCACATCATGTAATTAAAACCTTGTGTCAATAAATCTAGGTGGCCTAGAAAACATTGAATTGCTTAGACCTTGTCGGATTAAAATAATTAATTAAACAGTGAAATTATTAATTATAAAGCCCAATAAAAGTCTAATCCTAAGTCTAAAACTAAGCCTAAGTCTAAATTTAATTAAGTTACTAAATGAATTATGGCATAAGTTAAAATATTGGAGAATAATCAAACTCTAGGAAAAAGGGGAAAACAATCTAAAGATTGGATAAATTGCACATGTGTGTATGAAAATAATAAAAGGGATTTTTAAAATAGAAAGAAATAAAATATGAGAGAATAGGTGTACACATAGAATAGTATCTAGAGTTAAGCTACCACTAGTCTATTAGAAAAATAGGATCATAGAGCAATAAAATAAAACAAATGCGGAAATAAAACATAGAAGATACACAATACAATAGAGAGATAGATATACATGGTTCACCCAGTGTGGGCTACGCCCACCAGAGAAATTGTCAGGTCCTTCCTTTATTATTATCCAACAAATGAAGGGATACAACCTACAACAAACCCGTTGTAACTTCCTCTTCTTTCTCTCATAGTCTCCTCTCTCAGAATACAATATTTGCTCACATACCTAGTCGCAATACATTTCCCTCATAAAAGAGGCTTGCCTTCTAGGGAAAAAAAACCCTAACAAAATTTCTACCATTAGATCTGCGACCTTATAATGACCGGTCCATATTTACAATGAAATTACAATATACATTTACAAGACAATTTTTCCTTTGGGGGCTTTTTCCCCGAACCCTCGTTGGGGGCCCGCTTGGCCCCGGACCCCATAGGGGGGGTAACTCCCCTTGCACTCCCCCGCATGGATGAGTGTACATTCTTCTGGGGTATAAGTCTTCATGGGGTATAAACATGGCTGAAAACAAAGATCTCTGAATCAGGAAGATAATCAGGCTTCACAACCAACATAGTCTAACTAGAAGAAAACTCTTATTCCAATCCTAACTAAGATCTAGTTAGGAGACAGTCATTAAATGAGATTTTGGGGAACAAAGGGACAACTAAGAGAGAAATTAGGAACACATTGGGAAATGTGAGGGAAATTGGATTTTTAAATAAAATAAAAATGGTAAATACTTGTGCAACTTGGGAAAATGTGACAAGTGTGAGGGTGAATAATACTAATTAAATTAATTAAAAAGATAATTAATTGTGCATGAGGACATGTGTCATTGAGGATTTTTCTATAAAACAAATGTGGCAGAAGGGAAAGGGATCTCACTTATTCTTGGTAAGGTTATGCTACCAAAAGTATTGTGGACTGTGTTTTACTTGTGAGAGTTGGGATACCAATCTTGAAGGAGGAGTGGAAGATCTTCCTTGCGAGACAATCTTGGAGCTATTGCATTTTGGTTTCTTGTGTGTGGTCCTTTTGCGGCTCAAGGGGCTAAGGGGAAAGAAGAGTACCCCTAGAATTGGTTGGGAGGTACCAGTGAAGTCTCTCTAATTAGCAAGCGAGAATAAAAAAGGAGTGCAAGCCACGTAGAAGGACATCCTCCATTCGTCATAGCCATCGATTCCGGTATTTTATTTCAGAATTTTTTGGAATGTAATGAGAATAAATTTGGTATATTAGAAATTTTAAAAGGGTTTGTTGCCATTATATTTACCAAATTGGAAATTAGTGTATATTTTTAGTTCGTTGTCTATTTAAATTTCAAATCAATGTATTGGAATGTTTGAAAAGGGTTCGCTGCCATTATATTTACCAAATTGGAAATTAGTGTATTTTTTTAAAGTTCGTTGTCGATTTAAATTTCAAATCAGTGTATTGGAATGTTTAAAAAGGGTTTTCTTCCATTATATTTACCAAATTGGAATTTAATGTATTTTTAACTCTGCTGTCAATTTAAATTTCAATTCGGTGTATTGGAATGTTTAAAAAGGGTTCGTTGCCATTTCTATTGGAATTCAGTATACTATAAGTTCGTTGTCGAATTTAATTTCAATCAAGAAATGAAATTTCCTTCTTCACCTTCATTTGGGATTCATTACTCTGAAACTGTAAGATCTTCCGACGTATAGCGCACCTATATGTATAAAATTTTATTTGTAGTTTTTGAACTTCTTAGTTCTTGAAATGTGTTAATTTGGAGTTGTGATTTCTCTTCTTAATGTACTTCCAATTAAATCACAATATAGATCTTTGAAGTTTCCTTTGCGGCATTTTCACAGACCTTGATTTTCGATATTCCTTGATGTTCGTCCATTGTTATTATATACACAGATTTTTAAATTGAAATTTAATGTATTTTTAGAATGACTTCAACTATTGTTGTTCCCAATGTTTATTAAACCTTAGAATATTCAGATCAAGGCAACTTGATAGTTGTCTCCTTTAGAAGTTTTGTGAATAAAATTAAAGATTATAGTCCAGACTAATAATGGTGTATCCATTGCTCAAGCTTTTCTCCCTTAAGTGTTTTGAGAAATTTAATAACTATATCTAATCATGCAACTTAATAATTGATGCACCTTAATAATTGATTGTAACTTGATTTTAGCTTTTCTCCCTAAAAGTCTTTTAAATATTAAATTATATTTTAGTATACTCATGCATAATTGCACTTTCGGTAACCATTAATTAAGAACTTCAAAAGTTTAAACATTGAAGGTGGTATTTTTAGAACATTGAGGGTTAACTAAATTTTGGTATCACCCTCTTATATTAATTAGTCCTTGTTTTAAGGTGAAGAAAGGAATTCTCGCCTATCTTAGAAGAACTTGTTTGGTACTAAATTTACAGTACATATGAAATATATTATGAATGATAAGGTTTGTCTTACATGGTATGATTGTTATATTCCTCGGATTATGATTTGCCTAGTTAAGTTATAGAATTATTGTTGATAGTGTGATTTGAGATATGGTGATTAATGAATTCGTGCCTAGTTAAGTTATAGAATTATTGTTGATAATGTGATTTGAGATATGATGATTAATGAATTCGTGAGTTAAACTTGAGACGATATTGATCATTTTCCATTAATATTAGTTGTGTATTATGTAAAAATTTTAGTAAATTTTGGCCAGAAAAATTAATGTGTGAATTCATCACATGTGTGTTAAGTGGAAATTTTCTTGTTGTGATTCAGATAAAAGTTTTAAGATGTTCTTGCTCAATACACATGAATATTTCTTTAATGGTTGTTTAATTGTAGAATACCATACTATGTGCTTAAATAAATTATGATTAAGTATTGTTTTTGAGACTAGTTTTGTTTTGGAACAAGATTGGGGTTATGGGAATTAGATACCTCCTTGTTCCTCAGAACAGTCGCCAGGCCTGAGACCTTAAATAGTCAAGATCAATCAGAAGAATTCTGGATTTGAGCGTTGATTATGTGGCTTGGAGGTCCTAACCTTGTAGGATAGGTTGGGTAGGTAGATATTCTTATTATCTTTATGTGATATGGTTGATCTTGAATAATAGTGATGTTGTATTCGAATTTTTATTGTGTAGTAATGTGATGAGATTGATTGTGTAAGTCATAATGTATGTCATTGTAGCATTTCACTTGTTCTATCTGATGTTTAAAAAAAAGGGCTTACCACTACTGTACTCACTTATTTGATGTCGTAATGGAGGGGACGTTACAGGAAGAGACTATGCGCAGTCCATGAATGATGGCTATGTGCATGCAGTGAACGACTATGTGCAAGGGAGGATATGTGAGCGATACCATCAATATCGAACCGCAGGTGGTGATACTATTGTGCTCCCATGTCCTCTACCCTTACTCCTATAGTTATAGGTGCTTACTCAACCCTCTGGAACAAGCTTCAACCTAGGTGTATAAGACACAGGATCTATAGGCCTTGGACTAGGATCCCCAATGAATGACTCTCGAACTTACTTGTGAACTGTTTCTTCTCTTGCCTTTTCTTCCTCTGTTGCTTTTGGTGCTTCCACCTTTGCTTGCACTACTTCACCGACTTCTGTTGAATCAAAAACCTCTTCAACAACTTGTGCTTCAACTGCTTCTTCAATGACTTAATCTACTTTTTCTTCATATAAATGAAAAACTGTTGGATCAACTGCATAGTCAAAGTAAGAATCTACTGAATCAATTGTTGAACCATTTAAAGGGGCCCTTTCCTTTGCTCTTTCTCCGGCCTATGTGCCCTCCTTTTCTCTTGCTGCTGGAAGTAGTGGTGGACTATGAATACCTGACACATTTGTTGCTCGATTTCCTGCAAGAGTTGTTGCTTCTTCGACTAGGTCTTGGTCTTGATCTCGTTCTTATGGATTTGGATATTGAACTATTGGAAGGGATGTTTTGTGTTATGGGTCTATATATTCTTCTTCATCGATTGGATCAAATGGTATGGGACCTTCTTGAACTCCAACTAGCTCTGCTACTCGTGCTAGCGGTGGTTCTAGGTCGACATGATCAATTTACTTTCCTGTTGCTCAATCAACTGCTTCATCAACCGGATCAACTGCTTAGTCTGGACCTATCACTGCTACTTATACATTCCTAGTCTTTGTCTTTGGTCTAGGTGCTCTAGGCTATGCTTATACTAGTGCTTCTAGCTCTTCTACTGATAGCTTATATGCTGGAACAACTGATACCGCCTCCGATGCTTCTTCCCTAACTTATGGCTTTGCCTCTGTCCCAACAAGCTATATCTTTGCCTTTTCTATTGATCTTAATATTATATTTATGTGACAATTTATATTAGAGATGAGAAGAGTTATACAAGTTTTAAGTAATGAGAGATTTACATGTATGCTTTTTAATACAAGGTAATAGATATGAAGGTAATAATATATCAATTGCACTTTAATAATAATGAATGTATGTGTGTTTAGGTGTATATGTTTGGTGCATTATCAGTCCCTTAGTATAACAATGAGTCATTCATTGACCACCTATTAGTTTTATGTTTGACTTAAATGTTTTCTATATTTATAATGTTGGATTTAAGGACACCTTAATAAAATTTTTATTAATATTAAAATAAATAAATAAAACTTCATTTTTCTTCCTTCCCATTGACTTTCCACTTCAAAGTGTTATTTCCAAGGTGACGAAGACAAACATTAATAATGTTGGACTTAGGGACACCTCAATAATTTTTTTATTAATATTAAAATAAATAAATAAAACTTCATTTTTCTTCCTTCCCATTGACTTTCCACTTCAAAGTGTTATTTCCAGGGTGACGACAACGAACATCAATATTTGCACTCTGATCTCGATGTTTTGGATGTGCTTGCTATTGTTCTCAATACCATTGCTACATGTAATTAGTGTATTGATTAATACAAGGCTAAGTATTAATTAACATCTTCTTAGCCCTGCCAAGTTCCTTTGCCTCATTCACATAGCTTATCCCCTATACCGCCTTCTTATATTGCAGACACCTTCGCCTCGTTCACGAGCTCACCCAACGCCTTCTTTACCTGTAGTACAACCTTTTATTATAAAAAACATTGATCCTCTCAACCACAGTACAACCTTTTATTGTAGCAGACATTGATCCTCTTGAGCTCAAGAGATCCATATCAGAGTATATATGTGCACAATATATGTGTCATTCTCCTCACATCCAAAGAAATAAATCCAAGTTATGTTGAAATATCATCCACGCGAGGCAAACACCGAAAATAAAACAATAACTAATCACTTGGTTTATTGATGTTTGGTTCAGGTCTTTAGTCATTCACTGTTCCGTAAGGTTACCATTTATTCATTTCAAAGGGGTGTGGGAGTGGTTTCAGCTTCAGTTGCAGGAAGAAAAATCTCCAAGGCAGTTGGTTGAGGAGGGAAAAAGGAGGCGTAGAAGCCTTACTCCGAGCTTTAGCTCAAACTGTGGAAGCTTGGGAGACATGGTCAAAGCCCTTTCATGCGAGGGGTTCATGACTGGCTGGGGATGGATCTTTTATCCTCTCTGTACTTCTTGGAGACCTGGTCGAGTTACAATATGCTTATATTGCAACGTCCAATTTTCAAATTTATGAATTTATTTACCTATTTACCTATAATGAAGCGTGGTTGTGTTGTTATGTGTCTCTGATTGTTCATAGTCGGTTTACTTCATAGACTGTTCCATATTGTTTACTTCATAGTTTGTTCCATATTTGTATATAATTTTTTTATAGAGGATACTTGAAATGAAGAAGCATGGATACAGGAATGGAACAAGCATGTGATATATTAAAAACTCCATCAAACCCAACGGAGTTGAGGGTTCATTGGAGATTTCTTTATGTGTATCTCACGACCAACAACAAGTGAATATTTCTTTTGTGTAGCTATCAAATGGATGGAAAATAATTTATGAGGCTTCTGCACAGAACTTCCCAGTCGCGTCACAAAGTGAGGTGAAGACAAAATTGTATTTCCTAGAAATAATCATTGATTACCATTCAATTCATTTGTATTTGCATGTGCTAGATACTAATGTTAGGCACACTATTCTTTCATTAAAACAATCTACATAGCAGCAGTTGCGAATGAGTTATTTTCGAACTATGTTGTGCCTACCAGCTTTGAAGATTATTTACAGTTTTCATACAATACCTATATGTTCAATTGCACACTATGTAAAATAAAAAATTATTGGGCATAATTTTATTATGTGTAATCGTACATATTGCGCATAATTTTATTTTCATTTTGTGTTTTAGTTTGCAGATGGCTACATCTTCATATTTCTTTGAGATCAGAGATATAAATATGCAATACCCATTTCATTAAGAAACAAATTGCGTTGAACGTCGCTAAGATTCTTGTCTTGATTTGTTATGTATTATAAAAGCTTGAATATATGTTGTCACATAAATAAATCACAAGTGAGTAAACTTTATTATCACGTGTGAGTGAAGAGTTAAAATCTCTTAATCTTTCAAATGTTGTCATTTATCAAAGGAATTCAATCAATCTAATATAATTGTTTCTTTTCTTTTTTTATGATTATTTTGTGGAAAGGATTTGGAACGGAGTGTCATACAAGTGCCAGGATCCTCTTGGAGGAACTACCGGGGAAAAACGGTAATGGTTGATCCATGTAAGATGAACTGCAATTTCACTTTTAGACAGAGCAGTTTCATAGGTAATGGCATTCCTATGTGATGTTCCACAGCCTAGAAACCACATGAGTGAGAAGGGAAAAAAAGTTTGTTTCAAAGATGTGATAGATTTCCAAATCCAGCGGTGACCTACCAGCAGGTAAACGACACAAGATCAATTTTAGGTATGTATTTAATTTTAATTTTGTAGAGATATTAATTTAATTGGTTTGAATGTCCCATATATGTATTTAATGTTGATTTTGTAGAAATGTTAATTTAATTGGTTTGAATGTACCATATTAGCTTTATTTACGTGACATATAAAAGTAGTTGTAAGTTTTTCTTGCATTCAACTATAGCTTTCTATTGTTTTTATTTTTCTTGCATTTAAATATATCTCTTTAATATTTTAAGAAAATGAGGTAAAAATGTAAATCCTAAGCGTCAACATTTTTACATTTACTAAAATTTCAATAATTTTACACTTACTAATATATTTTTTAATTTTTTAATTTCAATAGTTTTACATTTACTAACATTTTTCTAATCTCTCATTATAGTGTTAGGCGGACTACATTGCCTTGGAGCACTTGTTTATGTTAGTTTCCTTATAGGTGTAGCTTAGGTGGGTTGGTGTATTAGGTTAGGGTTTTCCAAAAGAATAATTAATCATTATGACTTAGCAAAAATTTAAATAAGAATTTAAGTTTTTAAAATGTATATTTGCAATTCAAAAATAATTGATTAATATTATAATTAATGATTAATAATAATAATAATTATTATTAATTATAATCGCACTTACTATGTTTGTTGGACTAATTATTAATTGTGTTAATTAGATGAATATTAACAATTATAATTAACTATTCTTATATGGGGTGTCAGAGAGGAGAGTGGGCATGGAGGCCATGGAGACCTTCGTCATACAAACACATGGTTTCAAGCATGTATGGGTTTTCTCTTAAACCTTTGACTCTTTATTCTAATCTAGTTCATCTTTGGCTTGGTTCTTAATTCAGCCTCGATATACAAGCTCCTGTTAGTTTAGCTAGGAAGGCTCTATCCTTGCACCCTAGTGAGTCATGTTCAATCCCCATATTACCTTTCCTTCTATGTGGTATGTGTTCATTTCGTGAAGAATTTTCCCATTTTCAATCAATTTTCTCTACCTCCCCAAGCAACTTGCCTTATCATTGGACTTGCATACATCCAAACATCAATATGTTGAAGCCTGAATAGAAGCCTTGAATAGGGGCAAGTGGTCCTCATGAGAACAACAACCCCAAAGAATCACCTGAGCCCACACTGATACCATGGCAGTTGCTTCTATTTACCAAAAACTCGTCCCTAAGAATGTCAGGGATAAAGTCAATCGTATAAAAAACCAAAGTCAATCGTATAAAAAAACCTGGTTAGAAGCAAAAGATGCAAAACCCCTAATTAGAAGGTAGATTTCATATTTCTCGAATAGGTCCCTAACACTAGTTTATCCTACAACAAAGATATCAGGTCTTTAGGTTAACGAAATTATAGTGGCTCAATAAATCCTTTTACCTAAGTAGTGGAAGAAAGGGGATAGCAACAATAGGAAATCCTCTCTAAATTAAACCTAATTGATAGAAATTATGAGGCAGTGTTCAAAGTAGTCTATGATATAGATATAATTGTTATAGATTCGGGGGAAGGAAAGCAAGGTCTAGTTGAAGTAGAAAAACCTAATGAAGATGGAAAATTTAAGGAATTTGAAGGTATTGTCTCCAACCCTACCCTTGCTGATGAAGATATAGAGAAGGAGGGTGTAGTGTACCCAACTACCCCTGTACACTGTTGGGATGGTGGGGTACTTACAATTTCTCTTCTCCCATTACTTAAGATTAGCTCTGATACCATATTATTCTCTGCCTTGCTTTATAATGAATTAATAAATGCAATATGACAAGTAGACTCATGCAATTACAACTAAAGCATTAAAAACTATAAATGCACAGTATTTATTCAACATAAAAACATTTAAATACACAAGATCTGTACAACATTAACTCAAAATAAACAAAATAATCCATAACACTTATCTTTATGCAAATATACACAAGCTGGTTGTAGATGTTGGATGTTTCACCCAACCATAGTCTTTGTTGCACTTAATATTTCTACAATAGGCCATCCTCGAGTTGGGGCTATCAGTTCAAAAGGATTAAATTCCTCATATGGATGGCTATAGTCCTCACATGCAACCCATTTCCCAATAATATCACAATATTTTACTCCTACAAAAATTCCAACGACCCAACTCTCTTTCCTCTTCATCCTACACAACTTAAGGAATGGGGTCCCCTTCTCTTCCATGCAGTCCCTCAGGATATCCCAATTCTCTCAAGGGATCTAGCACATACCATGTAGTAAATTTCTCAATGGGGGGCTTCAAGAATTATCAGCTATAATGGAGCTCTCAACAACAATAATTACTCATGCACATGGGAAATTTCCCACATAATTCACATAACAAGCGTATTCAACACTATGCTATAGACATGGAAACATATCTCTCTAGCATGGATTCCCTTCCAATGATGGGCATTCGATAAAGAGAATTATTGAAAATAACAAAAAACTATGGTTTATATTTGTGTGTCCACAACTAACCACATGGTTCTCTAAGAAGCCCACACAATTGCCTTGGAACTCATCTCAAGGTTGATTTCACTTAGCATAATTTAAGGTAAGGACTTTGGCTTATAATAAAACATTTTTATTTGGATTTGTGGCCCCTTTGGCCCCCCTAAGTCCCCTTCCATTCCTCTCATGTGGAATCATAACTGTAATATCCCAATTTGACCGTCTTGAATATTGTAAGTGTTTTGTTTTTTTAGTTAATAAAAGAATGACCAAGGTCGATAGAGAAAGAGCACATAAATGGGCTATGATACTACAAGAGGAGAAAGGTGAGGGGGTATTATCTTATGTTACCTTGAACTTTCACTTATTTTAATATCCGAGTTTGCAAAGTTAAGAGAGGTTATGAGTAGTGGAGGAAACAAATCCCTCAGTCTAGGCCATTAGTTCCTAAAAAATAACAAGTTGTCTTTCCTACACTATTGGAACAAGAAATATGTTGTGTGTGAATTATATTTCTATCATTCATGGATTCATAAATTTGAATGGGGGAAGGAGACCTGTTAAAAAAATATGGAGAGGAAAAGTTTTAGAGAGGGGGAAGAGCAGAAAAATAAATCTATTATATGATAGAACAAACCAACCATGAAAATGAGCCATTAGACCTATTTAAAGAGCCAAGAAGACAAGGAAATGTTGCAAAAGTTTTGAGATATCACCCTAGACTTTTCTATGCATACATTGAAGAGCACTGGAGGGAGGAATGTTTGAGGGATTTTGTAGCAAAGAAGGAAACTCCTTATGTTGTGTGGTGCAAATAATGTGGGTGCCTAAGAGATGCTCTATCTTCAATAAGTTTAGCAGTACAAAATTGTTGGGTTTGGAGTTGTTTTAATCTAAATTGATAGCTTTATTTCCCCTACTTTGTCCCGATGGTATCATGGCTTTGGCTATGAGGTCATTCCCATAATGGACTACCTACGGTTGGGTAAAAATCGCTTGGTCTCAATTGATTTTCTAGTCTTCATATTTTCATACAGGTAATTCTCTTATACTATGCTGAAAATGTTATTTTTTTTATGTATGAGATTTGTAAAATGTTGTGATCCTTTATCCAAGGAAAAGATGAATGCAAAATTGTGGTCCCGAGGAGGGTGAAATTCCTATCTACATGAAACTTTGTATTAGTTTGTTGCTAGTTTTTCTTTTCAAAATTCAACTTTGTGTGGTGAATGAAAAATCATGGTCCTCAACAGGGTGAAATTCCTGGTTACACAAAACTTTGTATCAATATGTTGTTGATCTTTCTTGTTTAGTTGTGTGTGGTAATGATATCTCTACTCTTGTATGAGGGTTTCAAATGTTTGTTTTATTTTACATTTTTCAACATCATGTCAACAAAAATTGTATGAATTAGATGACTCTGGGTGTGAGAGGTAAATATTTGATTATTGTGTGTCTATATATATATATATATATGAACATCATCTAAACCAAAATGTATAAATAAAAAAAATGGTAGCTTCTAAAGTGGGGAAGAAATTTTTTGTGCATGTTCATTGTGCTTTTGTATAATTATGCAATGGATTGATATAATTGAGAGTATAAATTATAAAGAGGTAAGTTGGAAACTTTGTTTTTCTTCAATCACCCAAAAAGAGAGCTGTAAGGGGGGTCCCACAATGAGAATTTTTATCATGCACAGATTTACAACTTTTGTTTTTCAAATCTTGTTGTAATAATTGAATGTCTTATGTGGATGCAAGTCTTTGAAAAGGTTACATCTTCTCTCCTTCCTTTTATAATCATTTATATAAGGGTAATAATCCGAAATGCATCCCATGGCATATTTTATCCCATAGTGTAACATCCCCACTATAATCCCCAACTTAATAATGCTTAATGCAGATATAATATGTGGCTACAGCCAAGCGATGCAATACGTGAATTGTGTTTATGAATGCTATTAATATAATGTGATGTCAATTGCTAAGGGGATATGGAAAAATATGGGGCCTGAATTAATCCACATGAGAAGAGAGGGTCTAGGAGAATGTATTAGAGGGGTCCAAGGGGGGAATTAACCATGTATATTAATTCAACCCATTTTCCTAAAATAATTGCTATTGGCATATGAACCTTCTAATTTTTTATTGACTGTTCCCAAATCCAATCATTGAATACATGTAAGAGGGTGGGTGTGAGTGGTCACATCTCATAGTTATTAGGAGCATGGGGGGCTGAGTACAATCATCTTGGGGAAGTGTGTGAGTTAAGCAAGAAAGCCAAAGGAAAGGAAATTCATATGGTATGCTACAATAGTTTTAGATAGTTTATGGTTTTGCATGAACATCAAGAGAGAGAAGGAAAGAGAGATGGAACATCCATGGATGACGAATTCTAGATAATGTCGGAGCATATTGGAGCTTATTTGGAGCTGAAGACTTAAAAAATAGGTTGTCAGTCCTGAAGAGTGAAATTTTGTGTGAGTTGCACTATAACAACACATGTTGTCTTTGTTGCTGGTATTTTTCCTAGTAGAGAGATCCCTTGGGTTCCCAACTGAGATATTATTGTTTACCTATTCCAGAGAGACCTTTATAAATGAATGGGATTCCCAAGAGACTGAGATTAGTGAAGGGGTACATTCCTTGGTTTAGGTAGGTTGAGAGGAAGAGAACTAGTGGAAAAATCGAGATAGTTGTAGGAGAATATCAATGGGCTGTGAGTTCATTGAGATGGGAGTGGACAGTGAGAGACCACCCTTTTTTGTGGATTACTAGCCTTAGCTCAAGGGTTACTTGTTGTTGATAATTGGAACAATAAGTCTATGGTTGGGTGGAACTTCTGTTCCAAGTAGTTAGTTGCACCACTAATTTGAAAGATAAGTGTTTTATATGTTTTATGTCTTGTATTTATGAATTAAATTGCTATGCATGAACTCTATCTATTTTGAGAAGAATTTATATGTTTCTATGTTAGTTTATTATCAACATTTTATGTCTATTTTAAATGGTTATAGGTGCATGTAAGTAATTGTACAAGATAATGACTAAATACGGTTTCAATTCGTAGTTAAAACCTACAGGAATTTAATTAGTTGTAATTTTTTTGTTTTTATGTGTATTCCACATGCAATGTCCCTCAGTTGGGATGGGGGATGATACATTATGGTATCAGAGCTCGGGTTCAAACATCAGGCTTGTATGGGTCAAAAATGAGTGCGAATTGAGTAATTTGATGTTGCATATTTTAGTTTTTGCGAATTTGGGGGAAAACAAAGAAGTTGGAATCAAACCCCCAAATTCATGGGAAAATTATGAGTTTAATTACCTTATATAAATCGAAGAAATGACACGGGGTGTAAATATACAGGTTACAAAGTCGAAATATACTTGGAAAGGTAAAAAAAAATTGCATTCTAATGACCATTGTAGTGTAGAATAGTGTTCAATGAATCGACGACCGAGATCACTTTTGATCTCGAGATCGAAAATTGAGATTTGTCCTGATAAATTAAAAAATTCATAAGGTTTTGGTTGTTTGAAAGGTTAAGTAGATCAATGGCCGAGATTCAATTTTGGTGGTTGGGAAGTTGAAGAAGATCGACAATCTAGATTAGTTTCGGCCGATTAGGAGTCGAAGTTGATCTAGGGCCAATTAGATGGTCTCAAGTGAAAGATTGACGGACCAAGTTCACCTGGAACTTGATAAAAAATCACTAAGTGTTGAAGTTCACCAACAGAATTCACCAATGGTTGATGGTCGAATCAACAAGTTTTGCGAAGAGTTGGGTTTGGCCAGAGGAAATATTCGATCACCGATGGCCGATGATTGAGGATCGACGAATTTTGGATGAAAGAATCACGCGTCCAAAAGAAATCTTCGATCACTGATTGTTGGCACCCAAAGTTTTCGATTTAGTTTGCCACATGTGCGTAGAAATAAAGTTGTGCACGTTCATTCCATAGTTTTACGTGCACGTAAGGAAATATGTGAGGAATGACATAGAGTGTGCATCAGACCAATTTTTGTCAGTTGCACGCCAAGATTAACCTCTACCAAGTGCACGTTGGTTTGAGTTTTGTTAGTTGTGTCGGAAACCAAGAATATGCCCGCTGAAATCAAGAAAGGAATCATCAAGAAGCATCCCCAAATGATTACTGTCAGCAACATACAAGGACGTGGGATGACCAGAGGACAAGTTGGCCATGCAGTTAAGATTTACATTGATACAAAAAGTATACATGGAGCGCTGGAAGACACCAGAAGTGTACGAGGTCTTTTTGTCAGAAAAATGAGTGGAGCAGAGAAGAAAAAAAAATGCTCCCCAACAGAGAAAGTTATAGAAGGAAGCATGAATATCAAAAATAGGGTTGGTTAGCTAGTTAGTTATTGAGGAGAAAAGTTTCATTGAGTCCATATTGATCATGTTCTGAGTTTGTTGTAATATTGTAATGGTTTGAATATATTTCTGTGTCTTTGTATGTTTGAGTGTTGAGCAAAGGCACATTGCGCAATATGTTGTAATTCTCAATATTTATATAGAGAAGCTATGAAGTTATATGGTTGTCATATGTATTTTCTCTGTGCAATATATATCTCTGTTGTGATGGAATGGATCCATTAATAAATATGTGACAGTTATGATCCACTTTATGTCTATCATGCATGTGTGTGTATTATCTTAATTCTTAATCCTAATAGTGTGCCAGATATGAGTTGCATGGATTCCAATCCTTATGACATTTCATGTGTTTAGTCTTCATCCCGGTCACAAAACCTTATGGTCTCTATGATCATATTTTCATCTCAGGTAATACCTTCCTCGACCTTGGCCAAGAATTGATATGCCAGTGCTCTGGATTTTTTTTTGAACAACTCTAAATGAACCCTAGGTCTAAAATCTCCAGCGTTAAGAAGAACGCGCGCAAGCGTGGATCAAAACACCCAACAAATGGTTCTTTTGTCGGGACCTAAAATTCTTTTCGGGAACGATGAAGGCAAGAAATGAGGTGGCATCCCTTTAAGGAGGAGATTCAAGACTAGGTAGAGGCAAAAGAACATGAGTTTGCCCTGCGAGAGACTCAAGGATTGATGGTGAATGTAAAGTAATGGAGAGACATATATCTTTACTTGGATATGCATGATATTTTCTTTGCCAAATTTTCTTATCTGTTGCATGAATGGATAAAAAGGAAAGTTTCTACCGGTTCTTTGGTGTGGTCGTTGGAGCTAGTGGCTTGGGATCAAGCCAAACTTGAAGAACTGAAAGTGTTGTATAACAAGTGAAGTTGGGCTATTGATTTATGGTTTGCTTGAGTAAACTAAGGCTACATTGTTGAATTCGTTGTGGAATACACCGACTCATTCAACAAGGCTAAAATAAAGTTTTCAGAAGAACCAATAATGTGGATGTTGGAAGAAATTTCACTTTGGATAAATATGTTGTTCATGGAGAAATGAATAATGTGCATGGAGCCCGATCGAATGGCTGAGTAAACTCCCCTATCATGGGGGGGATTCTACAAATATGGGCGAAAGTAAGAAAAGAGAGAGAATGGGCCCATTGAGGAGGATCCACAAATTGTCGAGATGAGGTGAGGTATGGAATGGACCTAGAAGAGCAGAGGAGAAAAAGAGTCGAGAGGTATGCAAGAAGAGTTGAGATAAGATGAAGAGCGGAAGAGAGAGGTGGAAAATAATTATCCAGGGGTTCATGACAAGGGATCGGGTCCAAGATGAAGAGAAAAGAAATCACACCAAGTGGTAGTACGAGAAAGTATGTTGTGCTAGAGTGGAGCACAAAAAATGATAGGCCTGCAAAGAGGCATGGCATAGAGGAGATGGTGTCTAGTAGGGATACTAGTATGGACCTAGTTGATGAAGTCTGCACCCTTCGGTTTTTTCAGAGTGTCACAGCCTTAGAAAAAGATGATGCACAGAGTAGTGGTGCACTGATAAAAATAGATCATGGTGCGCAGAGCAGTAGTGCGTTGTTTGGAGAGGGAAATTGTGTGTAAGGTGGCAGTGTGTAGATTGGACTGGGAGACAATGTGCAGATGTGTAGTGTGTGGATCTTCCCAGAAGATAGAGTGCACATTTTTGGTGCACAATTAAGATAAGAAGGTAGATCACAGAGTATTGGTGCTCCAGAAGAAGAGGAATATGGAGGCTCCCCTAATGGTGGGGGAGACGAATAGACAATAGTATATGGTCTTGTGTGGCTAAAAGTGGATAACTCTCTAGGTCACCTTGTGAAAAGTTTCATAAGAATATGGACTTACCCCCCCTTTGTACCACCCCCTTTGCAAATTTTTAATCAAGACAAAAACACAATAGATAATGAAGATATTGAAGTAGAAGAAAGAGAAGAAGAAGAGAGAAGTGAAGNGAAGAGATGAGTGAAGAAGAAGGTGAAGTTAGAAATACTTTACCCTAAGAAATATTGGTGTGGAAAATTCAAGCCCCTAGCAGTCAGACAAGTGGAACTAATTTGAGTTCAAATATGGTGAATCAAGGTAGTACACTGAGACTACCCATGCTCCACGAAACAGGTAAGCACGATGCAGAGAAACACTGGTTTATTTGTGAATAAATATGGTATGTAAAGAAAATTACAAACGAAGAATCCACAATCGCGTAGCTGGAGACCACGTTAAGGCTACTATGCTAGCGGGACATGAAAGGTTGCTGAACAACATTAAGAAGGATATACTTAGGGAGTTCCAAAATCCTAATTCATAATCCCAATGCAATACAAAGATAAAATAAATCAAGCACAAGGAAGGAGAAACCATCTAGGACTATGATCATTGTTTTAAATCTTGTTGGATATGTTGACGTTCCAAATCCATGATGTGCAACACATGGAATGGTTTTTTGCAGGGTTAGTCCCCTATATATAAGTCCCAGTCACCCAGTAGAAGGTGTCGAATTAGGTAGAGGTATTTGAAATCATGATGCATTTAGAGGCTACACCTGGAGGCACGGAGACATCGGCCAAGTTCGAGCAAGTTCAGTCCCAACTGGCCAACCTGACGATATAGATGCATGGTATAGTGAAGACTAAAGTCATGTGTGAGAACGTATGGTGTACAACATGTCGCTCTGAGGGGCATCACAGAGATGAGTTCCCTGTCCTTCCAAATTATGTGGTGAAAGTCCATTTCGATCTGGGCAGAGAAAATGGTGTGAAATATGTAGACAGTGGGGCCATGTGCCACCCTGTTTTCCAACCTTGCATAAGTACCAGAAAACGAATCACACTCCATTCTGTGAGTTCTGTAAATATGTTTACCATGATGTCAATAGTTTACGCTCACTCCAGTTAATGCAAGATAATACCCACGATGCATTCCTGGTACAGTAGGAGAAAAAATGTGGTGAGAACGGTGGTGCGAAAAGAGGTTTATACCAAGGAGGTCCGCAAGGTGAATATGGGCGCGATCATAGTCAAGGATATGGTGGAGGGGGAGGTAGACCCCCCACATGTTTTAATTGCGGTAAGATCACATGTTTTAACTGCGGTAAGATTGGCCATGTATTAAAATGTTTTACTAAACTGCATGTTCTCTATGCATATTGTTATAGTCCTAATCATGTCACTGAAGATTGTCCTGAATTACGAAAGAAGTGGGAGGAAAAGAAGAAAAAATGTAACATGGTGCATGCTGAGTCATGCAAGAACAAGAAGAAGAACGAGGAGGATGGCGTTTGGGTAGTAACACGTGAAGGGGATAAAAAAGGGGAAAAATTCGAGCATGGTGAAGGCTCAGGTCAAAATCCGGATGAAAATACAAGGAAGTCTCCTCAACCCCCTCCAAAGTTTGATGGTGTTCAACAAAAGAAATTTCTACATGATGCGTAGAGAGCACTGGAAGAAGAAAAATCTTGCAAGGAGCTACAATGAGTGACTGAAAGTTCAATTGAAGAGGCTCGGATCTGGGAATAAGTGCACAGGGTGACATAAAGGTCTCTAGAAGAGGCTCAGATTCCTGAAGAAGTGCAACAAGCGACGCAAAGGTCATTCGATGAAGCTCACGCATGTGAGGAATTGCAACGCATGATGCAAAGATAGTTAGAGGAGGCTTGTGTGTGTGAAGAAATACAGTGTGCATCCTAAATATTGATAGAGGAATCTCCCAGATAGACTCAGCTGTGATTTTTTGAGCATAAATCATATGAAGAAAAACACCAGTAGGAATTGCAATGCATGACGCACGCAGAAGCCTTGTGCAACTTAGGTCATAGGGAAAACATTGAAGATGAAGTAAGTACTTTCTTACATTGTTGTTTGTGATTGCTTAAAGATATATATGTTGCAATCAAGTTGACCAAGATTTTATCTACTTGCATGAAATAATAAAGGAGTGGAGGCTACCATATTTGCTCCATTATGAGAAAGGTATGTATGCAAGGTCAACAAAAAAATGCACACTAGATGATAATTTAAGATGATAACAGAGTTTGGTGGATATGAGATGGATGGAGTCATGTTGGATCTAGGATCCGACGTGAATATTTTTCCAAATAAATCACAAGAGGTGATGGGTAATCCTAAGTTGGTCTAGTCAACCATCCAACTTCGATTGACCAATCAATACATGATCTACCCAATAGGCCATCTAGAGAAAGTAGAAGTGAAAACAAAGGCCAAATTTGAGGTCATTGATATTATGGATGAATTTCATCCATATCCAACACTACTGGGTATAGACTAGGCCTTTGATAATGATGTGGTGTTAAAATTGAAGAAGCGACATATTTCCTTTGAAATAGAAACCCTGTGCATAGTTGTGCCACCAGATCCATATGAAGGTGATCGATACATTGAGCCCATGGATGAGGATGCACAAAGCTCAGTCACTGAAAATATTTATAACATCACATGGCGTAGGGAGGACTACATCAACCCCACTGCAGATGAAGAGTTAAGCCGAAGGAGTGTCAAGTCCCATGACATAGATTTTGAGGATGCCATGGACAGGTGGTAGAATAAGATCTATGAAGTTTCCACTCGCAAATGTGTGAGGATAACAAAAGAAGTGCGATGGATCAGGTTTGAGCTATGCAATGCCCCACAGTTTGATGGGATAGGGCCATGGGAAACATTCCTTATACAGATGGAGAAAATCATTCCCATGGATAAGAGAATTTAATACATGGATGTAGTGGTTCGAGGCACACCTACATGGCGGTGGGAGAAACACCATCTGAATATGGAAAGTTGGGTGCAGGTAGCAGAGTTCATAAAGGTTCGATTACAACCCATTGATGACTTCAAGCTAGCCAACNTTTTTTTTTTTTTTTTCTGTGAACGATGTTGGACCTCTAAGAACATCCCTCAAGCCAAATGGGTCCATTGGTGTATCCACACAATGGAGATGGTTTCTTGAAGCTGGTACATTTAGGAGGAACTCATGAGGAAAATAGTTGAGTGGACCCATATGAGTTCCTAGTTTCTTTCAACCTTTCATTTCATCGCAAAATATTTGGCTCAAAGAAAGGAACCCTGATGGATTAAGGACTTTATTTTGCATCGAAAGAAAAATGAAATCGCCCCCAGGGTGGTCTTCTCTTACCATCAGCCAGTGGGAAAACTGAAAGAAGCACTAAATTGTTGGAAGATTGATGTGGAAAATATTGATGAAGATCACCCCTACAACATCCAAATCAAAGAATCAGAAGAAGAACATGCACTAAATAGAAAGGTCGAAGAAATGAATGCACCAGACTATAATGGCCAAATAAAAACTAAGAAACAAAATATTATCACTAAAGAATCACCCAAGATGGCCATTATTGGAGATTATTTAGATAAGGAAACAGTCACTCGGGTTATTGACCTCCTTAAGGAGTGCGAGGACTTGTTTCCTTAGAGGTTTTATTAAATGAAGGGAATTGCAGGATCATTGGGAGATATGAATATTCAACTCAAACCCAATACCAAACCGGTCAAGAGAAGGCCCTATTGCTTAAATCCCAAGTATAAATAAAAGGTGAGCAAGGAACTAGATAAAATGTTGGATGTCGGGATCATTGTCCATGTAGATGATTTTGATTGGATTAGTCATATGGTCATGCGAACTAAGAAGATCGAGGAAATTCACATATGTGTCAATCTGAGGAGTTTGAACACATCCCACGTCCATGAACCTTTCCCAACACCCTTCACAGATGAGGTGATGGAAAATGTTGGCGATCGAGAAGCCTACTCATTTACAAATGGCTTCTTAGGATATCATCAAGTTCATATCATAGAGGAAGATCAGGCCAAAACAACCTTTGTGATCGAGTGGGGGTCATTTTCATACACGGTTATTCCATTTGGCTTGAAAACTGCCCCTGCAGTGTTTTCCTAGATAGTGGTCACAACCTTCAAGGAGTTTATCCAGAAGTTCCTTGAGGTATACTTGGATGATTGGACTCTCTTTAGTATGTTAAAACAACATATGAAATCTCTTTGACTAATGGTAGATCGATTACGCCAACCACATATCTCTTTGAATTTAAATAAATACATCTTTTGTACACCCTTTGGTATATTGTTGGGCCATGCTATATGCAAGGATGGATTGCTTGTGGACCTAGCTAAGATTGTCACCATCTTGGGTCATACAGGATAATATCGATGGTTCATTCAAAATTATCCCAGATTGTGACTCCATTGGAAAATGTTTTACGCAAGGGTACTAATTATGAATGGACAATGGAATTCCAACAAGCCTTCGATACCCTCAAAGAAAAATTAGCTATTGCGCCCATTTTGGTTTTCCCTGATTGGTCGAAGCTCTTCCATGTCCACGTCGATGCTTCATCCATTACATATTGTGTCATTCTGGTACAACCAAGGGAGGATAATGTCGATCATCCAATGTATTTTTCCATTTGAAAATTATCCGATGCGAAAAACAATTATACAACAACCGAGTGTGAGGGCCTGGCCATGGTATATGCCTTGCAAACATTTCTCCAGTACTTGCTGGGGTCGACCTTCAAATTATTCATTGATCATTTTGTGCTCAAGTATTTGGTCAACAAGTCAGTGTTGGGTGGAAAAATATGTCATTGGTTGTTGTTGTTCCAAGAATTTGACTTCGAAGTTGTTTTTAAGTCTGACAAACACAATGTTGGGCCAGATCATCTATCGCGGATTCAGACTAGGGACATGGCTACAAGCCTCGACGATGAACTCCCGGATGCATTTCTCTTTCGGTTTGAAGTCATGCCTGATCAGTTGGTTGAAATAGTTGAATTTATCATTACTGACTAGGCTCTTACTGAGTATAGTTATGCGCAACACCAAAAACTGGTGACCCATAGTGTTGATTATCAGTTGATTATCGAAAAATTGTATAAGTTGGGTGCAAATCACATCCTACATCATTGTGCTCTAGAACACGAATGATACTCCCTCATATATGAGGTGCATGAAGTTATTGCTAGAGGCCACAATGTGTATCAGTCTATTGCGTGCAAGGTCCTGCACGTAGGGCTTTAGTGAACCTCTCTCTTTGCGGACTCTAAGGACTACTTAAACTGTTGTGACATATGTCAACATGTTGGAAATACCTGCCACAAAGATGAGCTTCATTGTTCTCCGTGACTGCACTTGATCCTTTAAATAAATGGGAAATATATTTTTTGGGGCCCATAAATCCTCTCATGCGTCGCACAGTGGCATGTTACATCATTACCATGACCAAATACCTCACAAGGTGAGCCAAAGTAGCATCGGTCAAGGATTGTACAACAAAAACATCAATGCTCTTTATTTTTCCTAATATCATCACCAATTAAGATGTCCAAAGGTTTTGATGAGTGACTAGGGGTCACATTTTGTGAATGAAACCATTCAACAACTCACCCAAGAATTCATGATCCATCATTAGAAGAGCACCCCTTATCATCCTCAAGCCAATGGTAGAGTGGAATTTCTTAACAAAATTTTAGAACATACTCTAACAAAAGTTTTCAATGTGCAGTGTGATGACTAGGATCAGTGCATCCCTGCAGTCCTATGGGATTATCGAACAACATGCAAGAGGATGACAAAGTGTAGGCCCTTCTAGATTGTTTATGGAAAAGAAAGGGTCATGTCACTAGAATTTGTTGTTTAGAGCCTTAGGGTCTCCCTAGCCACCAATATGACCGATGATTAGTCTCTTTAGCACAGGTTAGATGAGCTAATAGAACTAGAAGAAGACTAAATGATGGTCAGTTTTAGTCAAGTTTTTGAGAAAGAATGATAAAATAAATGGCACAACCGAAACTTACACTAGAAAATTCTCCAGCCTCGTTGTTTAGTACTATTATATGACAATAAATATTTGCACCATCCAGGAAAGCTCTGCATGCATTGGTTGGGTCCTTTCCAACTAGTCTACATTAGTGAAGCAGGTGCCTCCAAGATGGCAACCTTACAAGTTCAAAGACTCAAGGGGATCATTAATGGAAACATGTTGAAGGTTTACTATGGCCCATAGGTTTTTTTCATCATTTAAAAACTTCCAGTCTAATTTTTTATTAGAGGTAAAATAGATTTAGTGTAGGTTGTACAAAAGGTAACATATCTCATAGTAGATATAAATTACCTTTGGAAAAACACAACATTAATGGTAGTCAAACAAGTGGATGATATTGAGTGATAATATGAGCAAGTTTCCATATTTCCAAATCCATGTAACGCTCCGATATAGCTACATGGTCTGGATTGGGTTTAACAAATCACGTGGGTTTTTGAACAGGTCCATGGTGATTCAATCCATTGAAAGGGAAAGTACTCCAAGTTTGGAAGTTCACACATGCCATGAGTACACAATCAATTATACCACTTCTTTCCCCAAGAAGCATCTTCAGTACAATGGATCGGGTATATCGATCTTCCCATGAGATAATTTTTTCCACCACTTTCTACTTGTTCCCCAAGCTAACCCCTGTTAAAAATTCATCCTCTCCTTCACCCTATTCCTCATCCTCTTCTCTCTCTATATATAATCTATCCGATGCTCTTGATAGAGTATTTATACACATCCATTTCCTTTCTCCAGACTTCCCCGCTCCCCTATCATGGCGTAGAATAACACACTGTCCATAAACTATTCTTTCGAGTTCGACCGAGCAATTTTAGTGCCTGCCCATTTCCCTTCAATTTTTACGTAGAATGTTAGTCTATCACTAAAGTTTTGGCCATGGTCCCTCCTCTTTATTTCCTACCCAGTGTCAACTTCGCCAACCACATTTTCGTGAACTATATTTTGTACTCACGATAGTTCACCAGCGTTCTCAACACATAGATGCGTGAATAATCCCCATGCATCATCCTCTTTTCTCATAGGACTAAACCCTACTCATTGTTTGTCCCATAACCCTCCTCCCATCCATCATCATCGACCCTCCCCAAAAAGTGGCAAGGTTGGGCCAAGTTCATCCATTTATTCTCATTGGTATTGACTCTGCTCCCACATTTCATCATCGATCCTCAACCCCCAAAAATTAGAATGACCAAGACTTCGTGCTCAATCTGGTCACCTCATAACAACAAAAAAGGAAGAGAATGATGATCTCACTTGAGGTAATCTCAATTCTCTTCCACAGTTGGTGCTTGATGGGGAACTTTAAACATATCTCTCATTCACCTTCAAAAACACCAACGGAGGTTGTAGGATGAGCAACTGGCTACAATTGTTAGGATATTTAGACAATTAGGAGTTAGTTAAGATCTACTTGGTATAATATGTCGTTAGGTAAAAGTGTGTTTCTTTAGTATGCATTAGTATGCATTTGTAGTTAAGAAATCTGACGGTCACGATATGTTCCCGACATAGAGTGATCCGACAGTTCATACTCTCCTCGATCTTAACGGCCATTGATCCGTGGCTTAGCACCCGATTGGTCTATGATCTCTATTTAAAGAGAATGGAGGGTCATTTGTCGATGATCGATTGTGAGAAACTCTCTTGTAACCTTCTATCAGTATATCAAATCACTCATTCAGGTGAAGGTAAAACCGTCGAGTTTTCACCTCACCAAGTTGTAATCAAGGATCGAAAAGATCCTAAACATGTTCTTGCAACTGGAATTGCTGATGATATTACCAGGTTGTACAAGTTTGA
>SNQJ01S0000481.1:617579-664683 GCA_010110895.2 Picea sitchensis | reverse complement strand
ACAAGTGTTACAATCTGAGGTTGAACAAAGTTGTGGAATGCATCAATGTAACAATTGACGAAACAGGTAGACGAGAATTAAAGGAAGAAGAAAATTAATCAATGGAACAACTTTACGAAGAAGAAGCAGAAGATGAAGAAGAAGTAGAAGGGAGAGATGAAGAGGATCAGACAAAAGTAGAATAACAAGTTCAACAAGTGCCTCCAAATACACCTAGCAAACGAGTACAGAAGAATCATCCTTCAAATCAAATTATCGGAAATAAAGATTCAGAAGTTGAGACTAGAACAAGAATATGTTCACCAGAACAAATGCACCTAGAACTCTTATCTACGATTGAACCAAACACTTTTGAAGAGGCCAACAAGGATGAATTCTGGAATAAGGCCATGGATGAAGAATTGGATCAAATAGAGAAGAATGACACTTAGGAATTGGTTCCAAGACCAAATAATAAGAATGTGATTGACACAAAGTGGGTTTTTAGAAATAAATTGAATGAATATGGATTGGTTACAAGGAACAAAGCTAGATTGGTATGTAAATGATACACACAGGTTGAAGGAATCGACTTTGAAGAGACATTTACCCCAGTTGCCAGAATGGAAGCAATCCGATTGCTTTTAGCTTATGCATGCTCCAAGAATGTTAAAGTGTATCAGATGGACGTGAAATCAACTTTTTTCAACGAGGAACTTGAATAAGAAGTCTACATTGAACAACCAGAAGGATTTCAGTTGTCAGAGAACGCAGATTATGTGTGTAAATTGAAGAAGGCCTTGTATGGTCTAAAACAGACTCCTAGAGCATGGTACTCTAGACTGGATAAATATCTACAACATGTAGGGTTCAAAAAAGGAAGTGTAGACAACAACCTCTACATCAAGGTAACTCAAGCTAGTATTTTATTAATTGAAGTTTATGTTGATGATATTATTTTTAGAAATATTGATGACAGATTAAGCCATAAATTTGCAAAGGATATGCAGAATGAATTTGAAATGTCATTACTTGGAGAACTATCCTTCTTTTTGGTCTTCAGATATGTCAAAAAAACGAAGGAATTTTTATTTATCAAACTAAGTATATCAGAGAAATGATAAAGAAGTTCAGAATGGAAGATTGCAAACTAGTTACCACTCCTATGCAACCAGTTGCAAGTTGAGAAAAGATGATGATTCAAAGTCTACAGACCAGAGGTAATACAGGTCGATGATTGGTAGCTTACTATATGTGACAACATCTAGACCAGATGTAATGCGAACAATTGGACTGGTGGCACGATTTCAAGCAGCACCAAAGGAATCACATGTCTTAGCAGTGAAGAGGATTTTCAGATATTTCAAAGGAACAAAAGAGTTTGGATTATGATATCCAAAAGGAAATGATCTATCATTTATTGCCTACACAGATGCAGATTGAGCAGGTTAAATTGATGACCAACGAAGCACCAGTGGAACAACATTCTGCTTGGGTGAGTGTTTAATATCTTGGCTAAGCAATAAACAATCATCAATATATTTATCTACAACTGAAGTAGAGTATATTGTAGTAGCAGGATGTTGTACACAGGTTATATGGATGAAACAAACTCTGACATATATAAAGGTTGAGTATGATGAGGCCATTCCAATCTATTATGATAATATAAGCTCCATTAGTATCTCAAAGAACTCGGTGATGCACTCCAAGATGAAACACATTTCAATCAAGTATCACTTTCTACGGGAACATGTTGCAGAGAAGAACATCTGAGTTGAATATGTGGGCACAAAAGAACAAGTGACATACATATTTACAAAAACCGCTTCCAAGAGAAGCCTTTGAGTATCTTCATTAGAGACTCAGAGTAATTTCTACTCCAAAATGAATGTTTTTGAATGCTTATTTTATATGTCTTAGATTTACACGAGGAAACACCATAAAGAGGGCAATTCAGGTTGGGAAATCAGTTTCAGGAAGAGCTCAGTCAGGGGGATTATCCCCAAGGACAATTCAGTTAGGGGGAGCAACCCCGGATGGATAGATATCTTTGCCATTGATGACAAAGGGGGAGAGATTTATCAGATGTAGGATATAAATGATTGGAGAGAGAGAATAGAGGCACGGTTCTAGGGGGGAGCAATGGTCACGTGGGGAGCATGAGTGATATAACTTAAGTATTGCATCAGATTGTTGCCATCAATGCCAAAGGGGGATATTTTTTATTAATTGGGTTGGTTTTCATTGATGTCAACCCTTGAAGAAAGTCTGGTAGCAAATTACGGTAGCACAAAAGTTTGGGTAATGGACCCAAGTTTGTTTGATGGATAATGATATGAGTTTTGATATATTTGAAGGCAATACTATTCTATATGGATAGTACATGTCACACCATTTCCAGTGGTATGTGGAACGTCACATAACTCCTCACGGTTAGAGAGTTATGGCCATGTGAAGTTGGAGAACCCTCATGAGTCATCTAGAAGCCCCAAAAGGTCAAAGTAGTCAAAGTGGATGCAAAAGAAATTATTTAAATAATAAAGTTAATGGAGAACTTACTAATTGTGGAAAGTGGTTAAGTTAAGTGGACAAGTGGTTGGAAGTGGGTTAGCCCTAAAATAAAGAAAGTGGGTTAAGATGATTAGAAGGTAAAATTATTTAAATAATAAAGTTAATAGAGAACTTAATAATTGTGGAAAGTGGTTAAGTTAAGTGGACAAGTGGTTAGAAGTGGGTTAGCCCTAAAATAAGAAAAGTGCGTTAAGATGATTAGAAGGTAACCCCTTGAGGAAGCTACATGAAAGTATAAATAAGAGGCAAGGGTCTCTCATTCAAATACACTTGAGCATATTGAATATATAAAAGTGACTGAGGTAACCAAAGGATATCTAAGGTGAATTTCATAGGTAAGGTGAAGTAAAGAAGGCCGAAATTCAAGGGAGGATAAATTCTTTTGATGATGCTTATGTTATTTACAGGTTATCTCACCATTTTTGCAATAATTTGTTTTCTAGAATGATTCAGATCGCAAAATTTGGAGGTTGTTGAGGAAACATATCCGAGTAGCTGTGATAAAAATTTCAGCTTGTGGGTCGTTTTATTTTTGGAGTTATACTCCGTGGAAAATAAGGTTTGTGGCTAGTCCTGAAACTAGTCTAAAACAAGTGTTTCAGGTAAAAACGTCATAGCTTCTTCATAACATATCCAAATTCAGTAAGACCAAATGTATTGGTTATAGTACACTCTGTAGTATTCTATGTACCATTTTCAGATCCATACAAAAAATATTATGTGTCGGGCATGCTCTACAAGTTCACCCTCTAGAATAAGCCATAATTCAACAATGTATGTCATTTTTGCTATAAATCCTTTTCTGAGAGGTTCCCAATAGTGAAACCTAAAGTAATTGCATAAAGGACACTGAAGAACATTGTGTACTATTTTCATATATTTGTTCATTACAGGTACATAGTTATGATTATTTCAAGTTAGGGTTGTTGACTAATCCAAAATTAGTCATGTGAGACTAAAGTAAAGTTTGATGAACATGCTAGTCTCTTGTTGTTAAAATTAATGAAGCTTTGCAGGTATGTGATCATATACACCAGGTCTATTACAGAGTTACAAATCATATTTGAATGATGAAATTGATGAGGGCTTTTGGTTGAGTTACATGTTGGGTACATGGTTGAGACAAGTAGTTGATGAGCTGACACATACATGAGGTGTATAGTTGATGATGTTGGTACATCTTGATGACTCATAGTTTATGTGTATTTGATACATGATTGGTACTTATTTAGTGCATGGTTGATGCACTCGTTGATGGTATAGGTTGAGGTACACGTTGGTGCATGGTTGATGCACTTTTTTATCGTACAGGTTGATTACAAGTTGTTTGGTGCATATTGATTGGTACAGGTTTACAACAATATATCTCACGGTGATAGTGTGACAGTGATTCCATCATTATACTTATATTTTAGGGCATTTGGACGGGGCAAGGACAAATGGTTGTAGCCAGAGAACATAAGGGGTTGTAGCCTCCTTCTGGTTGTAGCCAAAAAATTGGGGAGTTGGAGCTTTCCTTAGGTTGTAGCCTGAGAAACTAGGGGGTTGGAGCCTCCTTCCAGTTGCAGCTAGAAAATAAAGGAAGTTGGTGCTTCCAATGAATGTAATTCTTAAAGACATATAAGAAAAAAAAATTATGTGGTTTTCTACCACTTTGGGTTTCCACGTAAAAACACTGGTGTACTGTGTATGTGTATGATTTTTCATTTGTTCATTGTTTATTTACTCTGCAACTATTGGGTGATAATGCTACATTGTTATAACACTTGCATTTTATGATTAAAAATGATTAAATTACTCTATTACTGATTCAATCCTCTCTTAGTAATCCAACACCCTATCCTTCTTTTTCATTTGGTCTATCTAGACACATGGAAATGAAACAAAAAAGTAAAGATGAGAATACAACTACCTTATTTGTACACTGCAAGCCTAAACAAGTCCTTAAGTTGTTTCCAAAGAAATCTTAAGTAAAATATTCTAGAAATATTACTCAGTTTCTCTTGGATTTTTCAAAGGTTAATAGTTTCTTTGACGAAGCCTCCATAGAGAGTCTCAGGCATAGGGGATGATAGTGTAATTTATTTGTTAGAAGATTGCAATATTTACTTTCAATTTGACATGTGAATATGCACTAACAAATAGACAAATGTTTAAACAGTGGTAAATTAAGTGTCTATAAATATAAGTAGGAATATCAAAAGATTGCAAGTTTATGGAAATTTACAACTACTCTAGAGAAACTTATCCCTCATGGCATTAATGATCAAATATATTCAAGTGGAAACAAATTTTGAATTCATCTCCTTCCAAACACATATATAAAGAACACAACAAGGAATGGTATAAAATGGCAAAGAAAGAAACATTGCCAAATTCTTAGTAGGAAATGAAGAGCTAGGAAATTAGGTCCCAACACCATATGTTTCCTAAATTAATTGCAATATATACTTTTTGAGCAATTTTAGGTTTTGTATATTTTATAAATAAGTCATTTTCTATAGACTTTGGTAGTACCATACATAATCACGATAAAAGTTTGAATGATCATTGAAATATGAATATATGTTTACATTATGAGAAAATTATGTGGGTCTTGGTAGGACATTAAACCACTTTTATATTTTTAATTTCTCTTTATTGCAGTATTGGATGTAACTCTTATTTTTTTAATAAAGGTAATGAAATAAGTGTTGCATGGTAGCGTAGGCTTTGCCTAAAAATTAATTTGTTGAGTTAATTAAAAGTTAATTTACTCGAAACAACTTAATTGTTGGTACAATTATTTGGTGATACCATCTTGGATACAATTTGTAGAAATCAATGTGAAGAGAGTTGAACCAATAAGATGGAAGATTGTAGAATTAATGATATCTATCCTATAATATTAATATTGAATATCATATTCATTATTAATATGTGATAATGTTTTGATAAATTTTATTCAACTAGTTATTCATATTTATTTTTATTTTTCATTTTTCATGTCCCGCGTGTTTCGTGATATACATTTTGCACCCAACAATTTTGTGATACACGTTTGTAGACAACACTTCAGTCATTTGCAATTTGAAGATATTTTATATTAATATTAATAAATAAACTATAAATTAAATTTATGATATCTATCCTACTGCGGGGATGCCCATTAAGAGAATGTCATCCACGAACTGATTGTGCGAGATGGGCGGAGAGATTCCATGTGGGGTGAGTCCTGAGAGGGAGTGATCATTGATGGCTTCTTTAATGGCTAATCATCCCTTCCTCCATTAAGATGAAGAGAAAGGGAGAAAGTGAATCCCCTTGTCTTATTCCTCTGGAGGGAGAGAAAGGCTTGGAAGGGATGCCATTGACCAAGATAGAGAACGCGGCTAAGGAGGTGAGATTGACGATCCAAGAGACCTAAGAAGGATCAAGACAAAGGATAGAAGGGTTGATTCCAAGTAATTCCAACTAAGTTTATCAAAAGCTTTGGAAAGATCCAGTTTTAGAAGCATACTAGGAGACTTGGTCGCATGAAGCGAGTGGATTACTTCGTGAGCCAAAATGATGTTGTCCAGGATCTGTCTGCCTTCCACGTACCCTGACTATTCCAGAGAGATGATGAACGGTAGGATAGGTTTGAGACGCTTGGATATGACCTTCGTGATAATCTTGTAGATCATATTACAAAGTGCAATGGGTTAGAAGTGAGTAGGGGAGGTAACATTGTTCTCTTTTGGAATGAGAGTGATGAAGGTAGTGTTGATAGCCTGTAAGACCTGCCTTGATTTTCTGGAATCCTCTATAACTTCCCAGACTTATTCTTGGATGATGTACCAACAATGATGGAAGAAGTCCGAAGTGAACCCGTAGGGCCCAGGGGCTTTGCATTTTGGAGTATCGTTGAGGGCTTGATCCACTTCTTCTTGGGTAATAGGACACATCAAGGCCTCGTTTTGTTCACTAGTGACCTCATTTGGAATATGCTTGAGGATTGATTTGATAGCTCGAGTGCGATCAATAGGGGGTTTGTAAGAAGGCTCTTGTAGTAAGACAATAATTCCTTTTCTGTGTATGCGTGCTTTTGGATTTCTAGGACTTGGTCCGAGACAAGGTGCATGATGCGATTAGTATGAAGGCGTTGGAGCACAAATTTGTGGAAAAATTTGGTGTTTCTTTCTCCCTCTTTGAGTCATTCGATTTTGGATTTCTGTCTCCAAAGATTTTCTTCCTGCGCCCGCCTTTCAACCATCTGATTGTTGAGTAGGTATTATTTCTCCATTAGAGAATTGGTGAGGCCTTATGTTCGGATCTACTGTTGGAGGTCTTGAATCTGCTGGTTGAGGGTTTCCCGAGCTTGGAAAATGCTGCCAAAAGTGGTTTTATTCCATGCCTTTAAATATTGCTTGAGATTTTTTAGCTTCTGTAGAAATTTGTACATAGGAGTTCCTGTAGTGATCGTTGCTTCTTTCCACTAGAGTTTTATGTTGGTTTGAAAGTTTGGGTGTGTCAGCCAGAATATTTCAAAGCGAAAGGGTTTCGTGCCTGGGGTGCCACTGATGCTTATCGAAAGGAGTATCAATCAATGATCAGATCATGGAGTGTCGATCATAGTGGCATTCCAAGCGAGGCCATCCAACATGAAGGGTTATGAGATTAAGAAGTGGTCTAACCTGCATGAGACATTTTGTGTCCCCGAGCATCGATTGGACCAGGTGAAGGGTCCATTGTTCGTTTCTACGTCAATGAGATTCAACAGCCCAATGGTTCGATGGAACTGCTCACTATCATTTCCTAATCTTTGTGTGCCCCCCATCTTTTCCTCCAGACTGGTTATCATATTGAAGTCTCCCCCAAGGATCCATTGTTGATTGCCGATATGGTTGGAAATCCATTCTGAATGATGGAGGAAGGTGTCCTCATCTCCTGAGGTTGCAGGGCCATAGACATTCGTGATAAATCCTAACTTGTTTGAGCCTATGAGTCAGAAGGAGGCAGTGATGGTCTAGTTGGAGGTGAAGAATCCCTCCATCGGAACCATGGAAGGGTTCCCGAGTACGGCCAACCCTCATGCTGCACCTTTTGCGTCGACTTCCACTAAATTAGCTTGCTTCCAACATTTTTGAATAATTTGAGAAGCTTCCTCTCCCACACACTTAGTTTCTTGCAAGAGAAGTATGTCTGATTGTTCCTTCATTAACCTTTCCCGAAGTAGACCTTGATTGCTTCGTGCATTGAGACCCCTTATATTCCAGGATAGCATCTTCATGAGGACGACGAGGGTTGGAGGGGAAGAAAGATATTCGAGATCAGGTGGATCTAGCCCGAGTTCACTAGGAAATTTCCCACATCTTTAATGAGTTGATGTTTTAGTTTTCTACCCCTTTTTTTCTCTTATTTTGTGGGTTTATGCTGTTCTTTCGAGATTCTTTTTTGTATTCCTAGATTTGGATTGGCTCGAGCTGATCCTCCTACTGTAGAGTTGAGGAAGACCTTATGGACTTTGCGTAGTTGATCCAAAGGTACCATGTAGAGATGTTATTTTCGGTAGGCTTGTTCCAGGTGTACCAAGTCTATTCCTGCCAGTTCCTGATCTTCCAGTTCTATGTTCGGGTCTCCCATTTTCGGTCTGAGATTTGTGGGAAGGGAAGTCCATGAGTTGTGTATTTGAGTGGATCCAGGGGTAGGTGGGATAGGATTTGGAGAATCCTGGACTTGCGTAGGGCCTGAGGGATTTAACAAAGGGTCGGAGGGAATGGTGGGGTTTGAAGGGATTTGAAAGAGTTGTTGGTTGAGGGTCCAACTGGGGCTTGTGGAGGTGTTTTCTTGGCTGGGTGCCTGCAACGTCCCGTGACTTTGGTGAAACCGTCCTTGGTTTTGTGAGGATCCTCGGGATTTGACTGGTTGGGGTTATTTAGGGGGTAGTCTCGGAATAGATGTCCATGTTCGTGGCATTTTGCTGCAATGGAAGGGGATGTGCTCATAATCCAGGTTTTGGGAGCATTCTTCATCTTGGCAGTCCAGGGTTATGGCTCCGGGGAGAGGTTTGGAGATATTTAGGTAAACACAGATTCATGCATAAGCAATGTACCTTCGTTGTTTTGTTGCCTCCGAAGCTTTGACATTGATGCCTATCGTGTTGTCGATGCCTGCAAGTATTTATTCCAGGCAAAGCTCTTGAGGTAGCGAGTACAATCGGAGCCAGACCGATGCATGCGTGAAATCCTCCTTCTCTGGGCTGAACTTTTCCATCCAAAAGCGAAGGAAAATACCTGTCGAGTTGTAAAAGTATGGTCCTCCTTCAAAGATTCAGTTTTTGTCCTCTAGGTTGTGCAGGATGATAGTGAAGAAGCCTTTTGATCCGAGTTGGAGGTCGTAATGACCCTTGGGATTCCACCAGTGCTAAATCCATTTAACTAAATCTTTTTCTGATGGCCATAATCCCAGGAATTTTCCCATTAGGGCGAATTATTTCATGTATAGTTTTTGGTCTTCTATCCTTGGAGAGATGATAGTGTATTTGGGTGCTACAGGGGTTTGTAGAATACATTGGCCTGGTTCCCAGGAGCGAGCCTCTTTTGGATGGTTTGATTCAGGGTCGATCTCCATGGGTTTCTCCTTCGACATCTCATCCTCCCAAAGGATGTTTTTCAATTCATCTGGAAGCTCAAAGGGCGAACGTTTGAAGTGCTTGAAGCCTTGCTTAGGGGCAATGATAGAGATGTAAGAGGGGCCGAGAGGCCCCCCTTCCTCGACCTCCATGGCCGCAACAAGGTATTAGGGCGATGTGTGCGCAGGGGTTCGAAGCTGGAAACCTAGAAGAGTCGAAAGTACCGTCTTTCCTTATTTGGTTTTTTATTAAGTAAAACTGAACAATCTCTTCAACTTTCAATTATTAAAATTAAAGGTTTTTTTATTTTCTCGTATTAATAAAAAAAATTAATAATTTTATCAAGGTTTTGTTTTCTCTTATGGTATTAATCACAAAATCTAGGGATTTTAATAGTTTGCAATAATTAGTCTATTTAGAGGCAATTTTTTGGGGGGAGAAAATAGATGAATCAATTTGCAACATTAAACACACTAAATTTAAAATCTTTACTCTTGCCTTGATAGTATTTGCAAATAAAACATGAGTTGGTTTATTTCCTACTTAATCATTTTTCCAAATGAGATAGGATAATAGTGAAAAATGAGAAAATAACATCAACCAAATGAGGTGTCAAGCACACATGGAAACCACAATATTATGGTAGTAGTTAGCAATATAAGGGAAAAGGACCACCATTATGAGGTGAGTAACTCAATGAGAAAGGGGGAGCTTGTTTGCATTCAACTTAAGCCATCGTCATGGGAGATCAATACAAACACATAGAGCATTGATACATAGTGTATAAATGGAGAGAGGAATGTTATCATGGAAGATGTTGGTATAGATCGAGAGTATAGAGGGAAATGTATTAATTATTTCCAGAATGGATGGGAGGGAGTCCATAGCTCCTCGCTTGAGAGGTCACAACACCCTACACCAACACCTTGAGGAAAAGATTGTCGAGGAGAAGAGTGGTGCCAAACCTATGGTCATGGAATACACTATCTATTTGTAGAATTTTGAGGCAGATGGCATCGAGTATGAATGTGAGGATGTAGAGGCAACCCCTCCTAGAAGATGGGTCAAAGGAAGACCTCCAAAACCCTAGTCTTGAAGGAGGAGGGATGAAACTCCTTTACGGAGTCACATACAATAATTAGAAGTTTTATGCTTAGCAAATGACTTTTCTCTAGGTGCAAGCCCTCCACCATGGAAATGTTGGCCACCCTAGAAGACAAAGTTTGTCAGAAAATGAGAAACACCTGCAACCATAAATTGATAAGGAGATGGATATAAATTTTCCATACACCAATATGTCTCGCACTGGGGTTACCCACTTGCACGATAAACCTATATTGGAATACCAAAGAGACGGTAGATTGTAGTATGTATATGCAACTAGAATAGGAAAATCCTATAGTGGAACAAATACTTGACATCCTTTAGCTTTTAGATGATAAATATGACTCCTTTCTAGATGCAATTCAAGGCTCAACGATGAGACATGGTGGCTCAAATGCTAGGCATGCCTAGGATGACTAAACAAAAGAAGAGGAAAAACCGAAGCTCCAAGATGACAACGCCCTCTCTCTCTTGAGGAGGAGGAGGCTTAGTCATGGATTCTCATGGTTCTCTCTCATATATTTTTGGTTTATACATTATAAATTTTATCATAGCATGTTTAGATTTGAGCTTTAGTTTTTTCTATTTATTTTCAAGGGTATTTGGGATTGCATATGAAACCTTGTATTTGGATGACTATATATGCTTTATTAACATTAGACATCCCAAATTAGTTGTTTTCAATTGTTTTAGTTTAAAGGATTGTAATGACTATTTGATTGATTGTATACATTTTCTCAAACCCTTTTTATTTGAATATGAAAATGGGATTACCAAAAATGATCAAACAACTTCAAGTTATAGGTTTTTAAATAAAGTATCTGGAGATTAGCCAAGTCCAACCCAGGTTAACAAAAAAAATGTAAAAAAAACAAACATAATAAGCTTAGGCATGATAAAAAAAAATATGCTAAGCCAAAAAATGAGTAGGGAAAATATAACATCTCATGATCTATCCAAAACCACTTGAAAGGAGGTTATATTTCTCTTATACTAAGAGTTACCCCTAACACTACTAAGAGGTCACCCCTAACACTACTTGTTCTTGATGTAATAAAAAAGTAGTCATGCATGCCTTTGGAAAATCTATAAAAGGGGATAAATTGAAACCAAAAGCTTTAATGGATAAAATGTAACATAGTTAGCCTCAATTTTTGGTATGTCAACAAACAACTAGGCTAAAGCTTATGCACTTTTGCAAGGCCCGAAGATTGCCTCAAGATCTGGCATCCAAAAGTTGAATGTGGTAGGGGACTTGAGGAACATCGCCAAGCATATGGTCTTGAACACTACCCCAAGCGATACTATTCTCACATCAATACTAGAATAGGAAAAGCAAGAAGATATTAATATCTCCGAGGTTAAGTTCTTCCATGTTCTACAAGAGAATAATCCTCTAAAAAAATGATTATGCAAACCAATCAACTTTGTTAAAAGACAGTGACATTATAATCAATGGTAAGCTAGGAATCTAACCTATCCCCTAACATTTCATGAAGGACATGGCATGCTTGATTCTTTTAAAAAGGCACGTGGAAAATCGTATAAGGTAAGTCCATCGAATGATAGGGTATGTAATGAGAAGAGACCTCTCCCCTCTACTCGCGTGACTCAACACTCAGATTCACATGTTTTTGAATCCATTCATTAATTCATCCTTCTATTTGATGGATGTCAATGATTACGGGAGCATAATGTATTTGTGTTTTAATTTTCCTCATGCCCCCATAACCGAAAACCACTCTATTGACACATCTCATCAACAATTGAATTACAGGGATTTCTAAAGAACTCGCAAAACCACTATCAAACACTCTATAATTTAATTTGAATGTACGACAAGGTTTTAATTTTGTTTGACTTCATTTGACATGGCAAATGAAAAGGCTTTGCAAATATTCAACAAAAGATTTAAATGTCTCGATGATGTTTAACTTTGGAATTTTTTGGGTGCCATAGGTTTGTTTAACTTGAAGGGATTTTGATAATGCATAACCATTATTTATTTAGGTGCATGAAATATGAGTTATAGCATGATAACTATAAATTCAATATCTAGATGTGGGACTTATGTAATGAGAGGAGATAAATGGATTAAGAAATAAAGACCAAAACCTAGTTTCTCAAGCATTGAATTATTAATGAAATTTAGACATAATTTGTTGAGGTTCATGGTCATTATCGATGATCATGTGGTATGCTAGGTTTATAGGTACAAGCATTGAGAAGATAATCAAGTCCAACAACCCTTTAATAGCCAAGTCCAACTTTCCACATCATTTTATCACGCCACTCTTGCCCAAGACAATGTTATTATGCCTTTTCTCTAAGTCTTTTTGGCATCGTAGAATTTAAGCGGGCACATTTGGAGTTACAACAAGAGGGAAACAGACCATGGCCCCAACCAATGTGGCCATTTGAGGCAATATACTTATGCAAAAGGGAAATATTTTTCATATGAATCTCTCAGAATTGATCATCAACAATGACCCTCCATGCTCTTTAAATAAATATCATGGACCAATAGAGTGTTTAGCCATGCATCAATAACTTTCAATGTCAATAAGAAGATTAGTTGTTGGATCATTTTATGTTTAGAACGTAATCATGACCACTGGATTATATAATTACAAAACACACTAAGGAAACACACTTTACTTAAAGGTACATTAGACCAAGTTGATTTGAATTATCTCCTTAATGTCTAAATATCCTAACATCCCCCCTTAAGAACAACTTGGGATAGAATTGAAGGATTTACAAAGGTGACACAATGGGAGAAGGAAGGAGGCATTGAAGTGTATCCCTTCTTAATGACAACTTCTTGAACTCCTAACATAGATCTAAATTTGGAAAACTACACTTTTGTAAGAGTCTTTGTGAAAATCTATGCAACTTGATCATTTGTAGGGCAATACAACATTTCAAGAACGTGATTGTAAATACGTTTTCTAATGAAGTGCATATGTAGCTCAATGTGTTTGTTGCATTAAAGTTGAACTATATTTTCAGAGAGCTAAATGACACTTTGATTATCACACCAAAGTGTGGTCAAATCCTACTACTAAAATTGAAACTCTAAAAGGATCTATCGAAGCCAAAGGGCTTCTTAATTTGCACTAACTATTGATCGATACTCTACTTCTACTAAAGAAAGAGTAAGGGCAAATTGTTTCTCACAAGCCTTAGAGATGGGCAAAACCAAGACTAAAATATAACTTGCAATAGACTTCTAACCATCAAGGTCACCAACCCAGTTGAAATTAGTGAAACCAACCAACAAAGGATTCCCTCATGAATTGTAATGTATGTCAAACTAAATTGTACTTGGGTACACCAAAGTATCATTTTTGTTGCTTTCCAACTCTCATGGGGTGTTTGCATATACTAGGAAACAAGGCCAACAAGAAAGAAAATATCAAGATGGGCATGAGCCAAATTCAAAAGGATATCAACAAGCTCTCAATGCAAAGTCGCATATACTTCAAGTGTAGTACAAGTGGCAATAAGTTTGAATCCAAACTAAAAGGGAGACGAGGTCAGTTTACAATATTCCATGTAAAATAAACAAAGAAGGTCACATGCATACTTATACTAGGAAATGTAAATTCCTTCCTTGGTTTGCAAAACTTAGAAGCCAAGAAAATAATGCAACTGTACTAAGTCTATCATTTCAAATTTTTTCTTAAACTTGGATTTCACATGGGTTAAATTTTTTGGGTCACTTCTAGTGAAGATAAGGTAATCAACATAAAGAAAAAATATCATGAGATGGTTACCCACTTTCTTGTAATAGACGTTGCGGTCAAAATGACATCTAGAAAAGTCGATGTTAAGAAAAAAACTATCTATTTTAGAATACCGGGCCCAAGTAGCTTTCTAAGGGCCATAAAAATATTTCTTAAAGTGGAAAACAAGGCTAAAGTCATTCTAAATATAGCAATGAGGTTGTTCCATATAAATTTGTTCTTGAAAATCCCCATGCAAGAAGATGGATTTAACATCCATTTTATGGACCTCTCATTTATATGAAGTGGCAAGGAGGAGAACAAGCTAGATGGAATTCATTTTGGCTATGGGGGAAAGGGTTCCAATATAGTCAATCTCTTCTACTTGAGCAAATCCTTTGACAACTAATTAGGTATTATGTCTTTCCACACTTCCATCTAATGCATTCTTAATTGAATACATCCATTCACATATAAAAAGTTTTCTTCCTTTTGGAAGAGGTACAAGATCCCAAGTATCGTTTTCCATTAAGGAACGATATGCTTCATTTATTATTGTGTCCCAATTTGGATGGCCAAAAGTTTCTACAATTTGTTTTCAGATCACGAGTCTATAAAACTTGAGCCAAAAAAGAGGAGGCTCATTGGAACTATGAACATGAACGACTCTTATCTGAAGGATCACCGACAAGATCACTAATCATTTCTCATGTTGTATGAACCCATCTATGAAGCTATGGTGTTGGTGTAGATTCATGTTCAACAAACCCAACTAGATGAAGGTGAGCAGGTGGAGGTGGATTTTCATCTTCACTATCATCATTTGAATAAGAAACTAGAATAGGAACACTAGTAGAAAAGTTGGGAATAGAATAAGACTCACAAGTCAAAGATGGGACAATCGATGAATTAAGCATGTAGGCCAAGAGACCATCAAACTTGACATCTCTCCTAATAATAATTTCATTTTGGAATAAGATTGAATAAGCCTATAACCATTTACATCTTCAGAATATCCAACAAAATTGCACTTCTCACTCACAAGTTATAATGCTTTCTTTTTTCATCAAGAATGTGAGGCCATGCTTCACTACCAAACATAGAAAGTGGCTTACATTCTTGTAATCCATGATTCTTCCGTGTTATATCTTTTAAATCCTTTGTGGGAGTGCAATTAACTATGTAATTGGCATAACTAATGGTTTTTTCCCAAAAATGGGGAATTAATACCTTATATTGGATCATAAAATTTGCCATTTCTTTTAATGTGTGATTATTTATGTTAGCAACACCATTTTTTTGTGGTGTGTATGGAATAGTATGTTGCATCTAAATGCCCTATGCAATGCAGTAAGTAGTAAATTTGTTGTTAATATATTCACCTCCATTATTTATTCTTAACTTCTAAATTTGATGTCTATATTTTCTTTCTACAAGGGCCTTGTAGGCCAAAAACATGTCAAAAACTTCACTCTTAAGTTTTGGGAAATAAACCCAAAGTGTGTCTAGAGAAGTCATCAATGAAAGTTTAAAAAATTACTTGAACCTAGAGAGAAACAAAATGAAGCAAACCACACAAATCACTATGAACAAGCTACAAGGGGGTCGAAGCATGCCAAGAGGCACATTTGTCAAAAAATTCATGATGATGTTTGTTGATAACACAATCGAAACAAACACCATCTATGCAAGAAACAAGAGAAAGACCAATCACCATATTTTGTTTACATAATTGTTGCAATGAGAGATAGCTTAGATGACCAAACCACTTATGCCAAATTTTTCTCATGTCATCACTATGAACAATAAAAACTAATGAAAAAGATGATGACTCAAATTTGTAAAACCTATACAACCTAGTAATCTCATCAACAATTATAATTGTTAGGAAATTCTTAGTGTCTTTTAAATAATTGATTACAACACAATGAGGTGAAAATTCTATTGTTTTACCTTCACATGAATGAGTGACTTAATACACCAATAGAATATTGTAGGAAAGACTTGGAACACATAATACATCACTAAAATGGCCATCATATAGTTGCATTGTTCCAAACTCTACAATACTACAATACTAAGAAATCCATCATCACCAAAAAATGTTATTTAGTGTTACATTCAATAAGAGTAGAAAAGATGGCTTTATGTTTAGCCATATGTTAAGATGATTCAGAATCAATAAGGCACTTGTTAAAAGAAGAAGTGGATGTTGCATTAAAGGAAAAAACATAAGAAAAAAGTGCATGTCCATGAGAAGAAGAGTTAGAAGAATTTGGAGTATCAAGGTTGATGTTGTGCTTCTTCTAGCTACCTATAAGGTGCCCATCTTTTTGAAATATTTATACTCCAAATGACCATCTTTCCCACAAAAATTACAATGTCTCTAAGTTGTCTTTCCTTTCAATTTAGTTCATTTATCACCAATGCAAGTAGGAACTAGCTGAGAGGGTTTGGAACCCTTGTTTTGTTTGTTGTTGTGAGGATGTTGCTTCTTCAAATGCTTGGCTTTATCCTTTGATTGAGCCAATAAGGATTTATTAAATGTACATGTTGTATTGATCATTCCAAGATGCAAGAGCTTATATTGCTCTCTAATCAAGGAATCACAAAAAGTTTCAAAAGAGTTCATTTTATAAGTACACCATCGACTAATAAGTGTTTTTTTGGTGGAGGGAAAAGTAGATACAAAAACATAATAGGAATTTCCAAGATTAGCAAGAATAGCATATATATTTTGGTCATCTTTCTTTGTTATCTTACATTCTTCAAGTAAAATTCTAAGTGTTTTAAACTTAGATAGACAATCTTTGATGCAAGAGAAATCACTAGGATTTAAAGCAATTGATAAGTTTTTGAGCTGGTGGGATCAAATCTTATTGTGTTTACAAACATGGTTTCCAACTTTTGTTATGCTACATCCGATTTCTTAATTCCTTGAAGGTGAAACTATAAATCACTAGAGATGGACATTCTGATTAATCCACATGTTTCATCATTTTTATTATCCCATTTGGATTTCTTTAATGGTTGAGTAGAGGGAATTTGTGTTCCCAAAGTAACACAATAAATCCCTTTACTTCATAGTAAATCCTCCATATGGGATTTCCATTAGAAGTAGTTCATTGGTAAGTAGGAGATCACTAGAACTAGCCATATCAAAATATGCAAGTAAGATGGCTTCAAGCGTAGATATTGACTATCCAAATAGAAAGCTGTAAAAAAATAGGTAGTGTTTTAAAAAAAGGTTTTGAAAACAAACTTTGGATGTCAAAGTTATACCCTTTTGAGGAAAGATATAAAAAGTAATCAATGGCCCACATGGTGATGCGTGCACAATGAGGTTGTCGAGTCGAAAAAAAAATCCCTCATTTTAAAAATTTGCTTATAATAATAATAATAATTTGATTTTAAAATTACGGCCAAGCCAGACACCAAATTGGTGTATGAGACCCCCTTGTTTGTGGGACAAGGGACTCCCTCCGCGCAACGCTTTGACTGCTAAAGTCTATAGAGGTATGCATACCCTTCCCCTCCCTGGATTTCAACTTGTGACCTCCTAGGAAGAAACACATTTTTTTAACCATTAGGCTCACTCAAGTTGTACTCACTTTTACAAATAAGTTACTTTAAAATAAAATAAGTGACCTACTTTTATAAATTAAGTGAAAATCACTTTTACAATGAAGTTACTTTTTAACTTAAAGTTGCATGTAAAAAACAACTCAAAAAAAGTTACTTTATGAGTGATTCACCTTTATAATTTAAGCGAGATTCACTTTACATTAAATTATTTTGTAACTTAAAGTTGCATAGACTTTTACAAAAAATAACTTGGTAAAAACAATGACTTGAACTCAAGACTTTTAATTTAATAAAGTAACGTTTTTCAACCAAGAGAGTTATTACAAAAGATATAGCAAATGTTATGCAGGAGAATGAGGTCTTTTTTTTCAAGTTGTACCTCGAAATGTGTGCTTACCCCCAAAACCCTTGTTTTTGCTTACAAAAATATTCAACATGACCATATAAAAAAATACAAATCTTCCAAAAAAAAAATCAAAACTTTATGGGCTCAGGGTTAGATGTCAATTAGTCTATCTGGAGAATGCATTTTTCCTCTATGTTTCTGATTTGTCGAAATTGTACAAAACACGAGGCAAAGAACATACGTAGATTACAAAGGAAGCAAACTATTTTTTTTTAAATGAAGTATTAAAAAAATCTAAAAGAGATTTTTAAAATCAAAGTGACAATGTATACCTCCAGATTTGATATAAATGGTCGTATTTTAGGCAAAAGAAAACATTTCCAGGTGAAATGAAAAGGGTTTCAAACTAAAAATTGAACTTCAAACACATTGGAGCAGTTCTCTTGATCCAAAAATGCTAAAAAATAATAGATTCCATAATCCCTTTGATGCATGTAGTGACACAGGTTCAGGATCTCAATCAACAATAGGAGCAAGTCTTCGTAGGGGTTTGTTGATGCCCAAAAGTGCAACATAAAATTCCTTCCTGCAAATGGGTTGCAATGCATTATTACTTATATATATTTAAATAATACTAAATAGGTGGGACCCCTTGATAAAAATAATGATAGAAAGCGCTCCTCTTATTGCGCTCATGATTACACTTCGAGAAAGATTCATAGTTTGAGAATAAGAATGGAAATCCTAACCTATTTCCACGTGCAATTAATGGATGTTAAGGGTGCTAGCAATTTGATTTCAAAATGGAGGAAATGTTTATTTTATTAAACATATTAGTTTGCTCTTGCTACACTTAGATTTTGATATATTGCTTCAAATATAAGCCACATGCAACTCATGGTATATTTACATACATGGGCGAATGATTATTATGTTGAATGTAATACTCCACTAGAAAGGAATGTGGGACATGGTATTTCGGTGTTAAGTGTTAAATGGGCATATTATTGCTATGAAATCCATATGAGAGGTCCATTTGACTTTGAGTTTGGAAATGGTATGTTATATTTTATGGATATTGGATATATGATGGTCAATATTCTATGTTTGGAACAAAGTTTTTGGGAGTTGGGTGCGCTCCATATTTGGTTGTGGTAGATGGCATTTATTGTGAAAAGAGGGGAAGCGATGTGCATTTACTGCACGTCGTTCTTACCCTACCTCGAAGCCACCACCTTCACTTTCTCCTTGCATTTGTTTTTGCTACTCTGGTTAGCAACGCCTCAATTGTGCTCGGACTTTGGCGGAAAAACAATTGTGCTCTTTATCTTTCTGGCATTCTTCTTACAGGTATGTTGGATCTTATCTCTCCATTCATGGATGGTTAGCTCTGATCCAGATAAAATTATTTTGTTGGCTCTTAGAGTTTTCATGCGGAATGTATTTGTTTTCCGAAGTTTGCAATGGATTTTTTGTAGGCATTTTGGTTGTGTAACTCACATTTCGATTTTGGTTTCTTCCTGTTGGCATTTAAATGTTTCAAACTAGAAATATTGTTTGACATTTTATTTTGTTTGAAGTATATGGTTGTATGTGCTTGGACCAAAGGTGGTATTACTATAATATGATTGTTGGAAAATAACTATGGGTGAAGGTGTTCGGGTTCGCTCATTTTGTATGACTAATTTTGAGGGTTTCCTCTGTAAAATAAAAATAACAGTCAGATCTTGTGACTATTGTGTAGCACCCTGACCCTGGAGGATGTGCAGTCTTATTATTACCACGACTTGTGGTGTTATGGGTGGCCTTGTGTTTTATCTTGTTGTCATTTTGATGGGAAGGAGTCAGTTTTCCTTTGCCTGCAACCCATGTCTCAAACCTTACGCCCATATGCTTGCTCCTGGCCTCGTTTCCCCTTCTAATATAAAGGCAAGTGAATAAAGGAAAACCCAAATTCAAAATTTTGTTTAACTGTTTGACCCAATAGTGGGAAAGATTGATATCACCCACAAAATCGTGGCTCATTTGTTATTTATCTATGAGGTGATTTGGCCAATTTTGAGTATTGTAGGAATTCTATGGAAACAATGCCCACTTGGTTCGCATGGGGTTTCGAACTCAGTTTGTTTGCAGTTGTTATTTGAGGTTGTGATGTAAATGTTATATAACAAAAGGACGATATATTTACATTTCTCTTCCTCTCGTGATGTTTTGAGGCATTCGGTTATGATTATGACTGAGTTGGATTGTTTTATAAACAATCTCCTACAAAAAGTTATGGTAGTTTTTAAAAGGAGAAATGAAATTCGTAGGTTTGATAATCTTGTAAATTTTCCTTGACTTTTATATTGCACGGTTTAAAAAGATTGTTTCCATGTTATGGATTCCGTGTGTTGAATTTTAAAAGAGTGTTATGGCATAAACAAAATTTGGTGGAAGTTTTGGAAATGAATGTGCATGGCAAACAATGGATATTCAAATGATTTTGTGGATATTGGCAATGTTGATTTTAAAGTCAATGAATGTAATTTCTTGTAACAGAACAATAATCACTATTATTCCCGTTCATTGTCTCATTTTTCGCTCATTATACGCCTGCCACCTTCCGAATAACATTTAATCCATCCCCTGTTCTATTATCTTGAATTTCATTTTTAAAGGAAAATGATTAAAAAGGTTGGATGATGAATTTGGTTGGAAATTGTGATATTGTTTTTTGGAAGAAAAGGGCTACGTGTTTTGCTTGAACAATATTCATTTGTTGGTTCCTGTCCATGCTACCATTTGTCATTCATTATAAAGCCCCTCATATTCCCAATGACCCTATCATTCCCTGTTCAATTGCAGTTGATTATTAAATTCGATATTTGGTGGGTTGTGTCAATGGATGGATTGCATATGCTTCTATTGTGAATGATAGAGCCAAAATCTTGATTTTATTTAGGTAGAGTATTAGTGAATGGATTGTTAAAAATTTTCATATTTTGATTGGAATATTTCTTCAGGATGAGTTTCTTTAGCAGGGGCAACAATGGTAGAGGTGAAAACAAAGGTAGAGGAAAAAATTGGCAAAGAGGCCATAGAAGGCCACAATTTTCAATACATTTTGACGTTGATCCACAAGAACTAAATCAACTTTTCCAAGATGGTTTTTTTAATCTAGTTGGCCAATGAATTTTACAACCTAGACCTGAGAGACCTCCTTTCCAGCCACACCAAAATTTCTCTGGTATTTGTGTTCCCCCTCATGTTTCTATGCAACCAGAACCACCTGTCAATGATGGTTGGCAAGAGATCGTCCATCAACCTGCTGCACATCATAATGGTTGGCCTACAATATCATTTCCATTGCCCCCTCCTCCACCACCATTCAACCCAAATTCCCAAGCTGATCATGTTGCCTCACCAGTACAGTCCTCTTATGGAAATTAAAAACTTCCATTCCCGAGCCAAAATTAGATAAAGGAAAAGAAGTGGCTAATCCCTCCTAGTCTTCCAAGGACTCTTCTAAATCAATGTCCTTTCATATCTACCTCAAAGATAGTTGCTCCCATGTCATCGGTGAAATCCGTCCACAAGGTTCCAATCAATTGAAGGTTGTTGCACGAGACAAATCAAAAAAGGGATCAAGAGAAGGCAGCTGTGAAAACAGGAAAAACGCCTCACAACAAATATGGTTTTTAATGCTTTTAATGTTATTTTCTTTTGAGGACAATTTTTATTGGTATGACAGAATGTTTTGACAACAAACACACATTTAGACAAAATGTTTTGGACAACATGGATATGATTATATTTTTGGCTATAGTCATGTTTTATTTTGATACTAAAATATTTGACTATTTATATGAGGATGGGAATTCAAGGCGAATATTTGAGTTAATTTTTGGGGTATTATATTTCATATTTTGATGATCATTAAAGAAATGAAAATTGGAGTGACAAGGGGTCCCACCTATTTAGTTGTTATTTAAATAGAACCTTATTTATGTGTTATTATTATTTTGTCTCAACTAATTAGTTAAGCTAATTAAGATTAACAAAATAAAGGTAGTTGAACTACCATAACTTATTGGGAAAGAATAAAAGCTCAATCAAAAGAAGAGACAAAAGGGGATAGAACATAAGGATAACTTCTAATATAAGGTATGCCATGTACTTGTGAAATACTTCTTTTCTTCATTCATTATGAGTTTACTAGAAAGCTAAACTATCTTGATGACAACATGGTCTTATTGAACGCAACACAATTCAAAATTGAATCATATCTTTCAGCAACTTGTTTCTAAAGGTGTATGATTTATCTTTGGTAGTCTATATGTTCGTGTTTGTTTATGATTTAGATTACATGATTGATAAACAATATTTTGCAAAGTCAAGTGACAACATTTTTATGGCAAGTTGATCCAAATCTTTAGCTTCGATTTTCTTTTGTTGTCAGAGTCTTTTTGTATGGTTCCCATCGGAGACTTCTAAATATGACTTTGGTCCCCACCCTTGTAGGGGTTTGTGAAGAGAATTCTACTTTGTATGACAAAATGAAGCTAATAAAAAAATTAGATTTCTGATTTCAGTCTCACATGTGTATCTTAATGATATTTTTTAGATTTTTCTTTTATCCTTATCTCCTATCCATGTACACACTTATGTATATTTTTTCTTTCTTTCTTTTGCATAGTTACATATAAAATATAAAATCAGCCTTGGTCACTCGTACATATTACCTGTGGATTAAGTGATTTTTTTGAATTTAAGGCTATAAACTCCGGGTAACATTCCCAATTATTTTTCCTTAGCCTAGCAAGATCTGGAAATGTTTGAGTAAGGTTCTTCGTACCTTTTCCTCAATAGGGCTCTAATACCATGTTTGAGAAACACGATATATCCACACGTGTCGAACACCTTTAGGTAATCAATCACACAAAAAAATCAACTACCAGTACACCCATGTATTATGTGGTTAAAACCCTCAAAACGGAAAATGGCCCACATCCCTAGTCAACATAGCCACCTCAGGCAATATTAATGCAAAAAAAAAATATTGTACATATGAATATCTCACAATCATCAGGAAATGACCCTCCATGCTCTTTAAATAAAAATCATGGACCAATTGGGTGTTAAACCATAGATCAATGGCCATTAGTATCAAGGAGAAGATGAAGAATTGCATAATTTTATGTCTAGAACATAAATTGTCAGATTAAATAATTACAAAAACACATTAAAGAAACACACTTTACCTAAAGAAACATTAGACCAACTTGATCTTAACAAACTCATAAGTGTCTTAATATCCTAGCATTTAACCTTCGAAGAGTCAACTCTATAGTAACCCAAGTTACTTGGAAATTGTCATTAATGAGAAGTTAGATTAACCCTCACTACATAACACCTCTAACTTAGTGTTATGTGACACATGCTTAGTTTAATGTGGCATATTCTTTTAATATTTTTCTTAGGAGGCCCATTTTAGACCCCAAACTTAGTCTAATGGACCACTAGAGTGGTCAAAACCATAATGTGAGGGGTACCTTATCTTCCTCACACCCCGAAAGGAACCAATTTTGTCTTGACCTGATCTTAGGATTCTTTAATCCCAAAAGTGGAGGGAAAAACAAGGGAGATGAATCCATAAAGAACCTTTTTCTTTTGCAACACAATTTAAATTCAGACACTTGTACCAAGGAAATAAAACTAGTCCAAAATATTCAGAGCTCCAAGGCCCCCCCACTAGCATTGCATCCTTATCTATAAAAGTATTGAAGAGAAACAAAAAAATAACCCATTTGCAATGGGGATATCCAAACCTTACCTCTAGATACCACTACCCATGAAGAACCAACACAATTTTTTATTTCAGAGAGATGTGGTTTAGGCCCACAAAAAATCCCTATCAAATTCCTCGCTGCCAAATCCTTGACTCTATCCACTAGCCATTCTCACAAAAGGTGGATCCTTACTGAACTAGTGGAAGGTATGCACCACTTCCCCCTTAAGAAACCTTAGCTCATTTCTTCCCTCTAGCACCACATTTGACCTCCACCTCCATTAGAACCTAGTGCTTGTATACACTTACCCACCTATAGTATAAGAATGTTGCATGCTTCTATGCAATTGTTGTACATGACCCACCTAGTGATGACAACACTTATCTACCATGATTTTGTGTTGAATAGCCTTTCTTATGTCTCACTTACCTTAGCTTAGATGTATAACTTCTTAGGATTGTCTAGTGTTTAGGTAGGGTCCTTTACCGTCTTTCTCTCTCTTCCTTTGGCCTTTGGACTCTAGTTTGGTTCACTTTGACCTTTCACAACACTTGTTTTGAGTATTTCCTTACTTTATGGGTCCAATTTGGGGCAGAAGCCCCTAATTGGATCCATAGTTACTTAATATGATTCATTACAGGTCCTCTATAGTCCAACTCTGTTTAGGTTTTCTATGTACGAAATCAAGTTTATAGAAAGTAACAGTTTGACTTTTTAGTGAAGCCCATTCTCTCTTGCATTCACCTATGCCTTGGGGTCATTCACTCACCTATTTATACAGATCAAATCCTCTTTCTAAAGTCTCTTGAACTCTTGGATTTATATTTCTCTCTTTCATTACACACTTTAATTGTCATCAAATCTTGATTTAGTTCCCTAACTTCTCTTCCATGTCATTGCCCTACTTGTTATCTATATTTTCCAATGCCTCTATAGGGATATGTTTCCATTAGTTATGTTCTAACCTTGAAGACTTGTTGCTTCACCTAAGGCATCTTCATATGCTTTATCCTCTCATACCTTGGATGATTCAATTCCTCCACCCAAAGGAAGTTCCACCATAGCTAGGAAAAGGAAGTATCAACTCTTCTAAGAGCATTATTAATGAAGTTACCAACTGGTACCATTGCAACCAAAATGTTAAAATCAACCAGTGAATCGATAAGTGGTTCTCTCATAATCACCTCATTTTCATTGGCAGGGCAAGGGGTGGGGTGGGGATTAAAATTACAACTTGTTTGAAAACATGGCTTTAACAATAGGTACCATTGCATCCAAAATATTTAAATCAACCTCCAAATAAAAAAGAAGTGCTACCAATGGTACTCATTTTCTTTGGGCTTAAAATTGCAACATTTTTTAAACCTTGAAAAAAAAAACCCATCACTATTGCAAAAGAAAAAAAATAAAAAAAAATAAGGGAAAAAACATGTTAATTTTTATTTCATTTTTTAAATAACAATAAAAAAAATTTAACATAATTAAAAGAAATCATCCTAAAAATGTTTAAAAAAAAGAAACCAAATTGTTTAAAAAAAGAAGAAGAAAAAAAAATAAAAATAAAAAACACNAAAATTACAACTTGTTTGAAAACATGGCTTTAACAATAGGTACCATTGCATCCAAAATATTTAAATCAACCTCCAAATAAAAAAGAAGTGCTACCAATGGTACTCATTTTCTTTGGGCTTAAAATTGCAACATTTTTTAAACCATGAAAAAAAAAACCCATCACTATTGCAAAAGAAAAAAAATAAAAAAAAATAGGGGAAAAAACATGTTAATTTTTATTTCATTTTTTAAATAACAATAAATTTTTTTAACATAATTAAAAGAAATCATCCTAAAAATGTTTAAAAAAAAGAAACCAAATTGTTTAAAAAAAGAAGAAGAAAAAAAAATAAAAATAAAAAACACTTATTATTATTGTTGTTGTTAAGGAGGAAAAANATATATATATATATATATGTATTAAAATTGAACTTGAGGCCTACAAGAGGCAAAGGCGAGTATGCACTCTATCGGAGCGATCACTAGGGTAAATATTTTTGAATTCGAGGTTTACAGGAGGTCAAGGCTAGTCTATGGTTTATGGTATGCTTGAGTGAAACCCCAGTCATGTATAGTCCCATAAATAATGGAAGGAGCCAATAGATACTAAAAGGTTGGATTTGGGCCATCCATTTGTGTTTTCCATGTTTTGAGATTTGGAATAAGGTTGTCCATTTGTTCCATGCACCCTTTGATGCACGTGCCTCCCAAAAGTAGTTCAATATTATAACATATACATATTACTACAGTGCTATCCTATTCCATGCCCCGGATCTGGATTTAGAAAACACACCAGAAGGCGATCTATAAAATGACATAGAGACTGAACTTATGGACACTCCATGCAAGAATGTTACCTAATTTCCAAACCTCATGTCGTGATACACTTTTGGTATCATTGCACACCTCTTATTCTACATACCATTGCAACCTTTGGTGATCTCAGTCTATTGATCTTGGTCAAGCTCCCTTGGTCGTAATTATGTAGGGTTTCAACACAAGTATTCCTTGGTCTAACATTATAGAAGCAACAACCTTTGGGGTTCATTCCCAATAGCAATAGTGATGAGGGTGATTATAAGATGGCACGACTTCGACATAACGAGGTCACTGGACCAAACCTGAATCTAAATTGGTGAAACAAAAGAAATTGAGGACCTCAATAGGAGAAATATTTATAGGCATCATCATGCCCCGCTAAAGAAAATTAATGCTTGGAGGAGGCATAACTAACATTAGTAGAAGGTGAGATCCTTGTCCTAAAAATAGTTGGAAATAATTGACATCATATGGTATGTGCCATTGGAAACCTTTTTTTCCTTCTCCCACACAAATGCTATTAAACTTCAAATGGAATGGATCTCTACAGCTAGGGTTTTTGCAGTAATTAGGGTTTCTATTAATAGGATTTCACCATTGTGTGTTTAGGCCTGCAATCCCTCTACTCTAGCTAAATGAAAGAGGACTTGGTTGATTACTCGGATGACCCATTGGGGGACCAATAGATCTGGTTCGACCTAATCGAAATCCATGACACCCTAGAGTCTAGACAAGACTTGCACTCATGGGAAATGACAACACTGAAGTTTATGGATATTTGGCTCAATGTCATCTTGGCCACCAAGCTGATGATTTGGCCATCTGTAACACTAAAATGGTGGCAGAATTTTCTACATCCAAGAGTATCTTTCTAGGCCCGCACGAAGAGGATATTGGTAAGTATAGTCAGGGATATCCAATGAGATTTAGACATCTTCCCCAAGCTACGAATCAAGTGGGAGAATTAACCTCGTTGCAATGGAATCATCCTCATGTTGGTAATGTGGTTGACACACCTCCTTTAGACTTGATGGTAGGCTCTCTGAGTTCCATATTTTCTAAAGGTTTATCAAACAACAACTAGATCCAAGGGTTTATTGGATTAAGTCTAACTAGTGAGCTTATGAGTGGTATCTCTCCCTTTGATTCCAGAACCTTTACAAAGGGAGACTTGGAATTGGGAGGACCAAGGAACCCTCATAAACATAAGAAGTGTATAAGAAAAAAATAAGATTCCATTAACATCTTGCTTGGTAACACAGTGAAACTCAATGAGATTATGGAATTTGAGAACTCAACGCTCATAGGTAGGTTCTCGAGTAGGTGAATGGCAGAAACATTACTCAAATTCTAGACAGAAGGAAAATTTAGCACCCTTCTTGGTTATATATCGTGAAGCATTGTCTTGGTGAAAGGTTGGCTATTCTGGACTTTCCAGACCTCTGAGGATGCAAACAATTATTAGATATTGATGGAAATGGGCATCATAGGGTTTATATCTCAAAAAGTGGCATCTGGAATTTGATTCTTGTTGGACCCGCCTTGATTTTATTCCAGTTTGGGTTTTTATGTGTGGAATTCCACTAATCCTTTGGTATGAGGAAGTGTTTAAGGAAATTGGAAATTATTTGGGTCTTTTTTGTGAAGTGGATAGTTCCTATCATTGCACAGGATTCATGGGGATGGCTAGAGTATTGGTGGGACTTGACCTTTCTAAGGGTATGACAGATTCCATAATCATCCAAGAAGGTCCATCTATCTTCTACCAAAACCTCAATTATGAAGGGATCATATTTAAATGTGTAAGATGTTATGAATATTGACATTTGGTAAAATATTATGCTCTCATGCACACCAGGAAAGTATGGTTTTAGAAGTCTCCTCCACCTCCAAAGAACCCAACTCCTTCTCCTTAGGAATATAATCCTTTAGAACACTTTCATGCTATCCCTCAGGAATCCATTTCGGCACTAAACATCCCAACAAATGAGATCTCTCAGGAGCAACAAGACCCCCTCTTGGGACTACTTCAACAACAAGACTCTACGACAGTGTTAGGTAAGAAATTTTCACCTCCACCCTCTCCTATTGTTTCCTCTAGTCAAATGCTTATTGGGACCAAGGAGATAGGTCTAGGACTCAATTTGGGGGATAATCAAAGGGATTTCCTCTCTAGTTTATCTTGGTTCTCAAAACCCTAGAACTCCTCCCTTATCCATTTGGATAGTCTAGGAGAGACCCTCTCCATGGAATCCAAGCTTCTAGACCCCCATCCCCCTCCAATAGAGAAGGTGCCTTTGTCTGTTTCTCTTGAAGGCTCCCTCTCAAACCTCGTAATAGAGGACAAGGGTTTTTTGAAGGATGTTTTGAGGGAGGACTAGGTCAATTGGATGAAAAAATTCCCAAGACAGGTCAAAGAGGTAGAAAATACTACCTTTCTATAGCTAAAAAACAAGCCAATTCAGAAGACTTCATTGAAAAAAATCATTGATCGAGGATCTTAGAGCACCTACCCATCTTCCCCTAAGGGGGGGTGCAATATGATTTTTTTAACCCTGAATTGCGGAGGGATAGGAAATCCCTCCAATAAATTGGCCATGAAGAGATTGATTAAAATACACAAACCATGTATCATCTACCTGCAAGAACTAATGATAGATGGTGAAAATGTATTACATGATCTCTCCAAAAATTTAAAAGGGCCTTTAGTTTTGTTGATGCCATAGAATGGTTTAGGAGGTTAGTTACACGTTGGAAGACCGACCTCTTCACATTTTCTAACTCATGGGATTTTGCATCAGGGTTGGGGACCTCCCTCTTATCTCTTGAGTTGGAGAAAGAACTTGCCTACTTGAACCTCTACGGACCCTATTCTAACAAAATGGATTTCTAGGAACACTTATTTAACATTTCTTGGCTATAGGGAGGAATGGTGGTTCCTAGAGGAAACCTACGCTTCTCCCTTGGTGCTTCCGAGATATGGGGACTAGTAGGACAATTGGATATCCTTTCATACTTCTTCATAAGGAGTTTTGAACAAGTTGGGTTACTGGATATTGAGCCATCCAAGATCACCCCAAATTGGAAAAAACATAGGATAGGGGAGGCCAGAATAGAAAAATGTCTAGATCGATTTTTGGTATTAGAGGATTTCCTGGAGGGGGCTCTCAGAATCCGTCAATGGGTTTCAGTTGGAAGGGACTCTAATCATTATCTAGTGCTTTTAGAAGTGATCTCTGCTATGGGAAAATCACCAAGACCCTTCAAATTGAATCTTGAATGGTTCAAAGAAGAAGAATTCCTACAATTAGTAAAGGACTCTTAGACCCCCTTCGATAACTCACTCAATGAATTAGTGGCCATTGAATTCCTACAAAATCTAAAAAAGGCCAAACAATCTATGATCCAATGGTCCAAAGAAAAAAGGGAAAAGGACGATAGAATTCTTCGAGAAGTGGAAGAAGCCATAACCTCCAAGTTCTCTTTGGAAGGATTTGATTTTCTATCAGACTCCCAAAAGGTTGATATCAACCAACTTGTTTGATCATTTTTTGGCTAAGAAATGTGTACATGGTTTTGAAACGTCCAATGTTTTGAGTGGASACTCCACCCATCGACAGRGACTGCTGAAGCTATTGTGTTGGAAAAGAGTGTCGAGGTATGYTTTTAAATTAGAGGATTGGTAAGTGACCATTGAAGAAAGGGAGGCGAAATAAATTGAATGAAAAAATAATTCAAATTAGTTGTTGAGATAGAATATTAAAAAAGAATAGTAAATTAAGTTGTTGAGAAAWWTATAAGAAATTATTAAGTTGTYGAGAAAAATATAATATATTATTAAAAGAATAGGAAGTTTGTTAAGAAAACTAATAAAATATTGAAATTTGTTAAGAAATATTAATAATAAAAGGGTAAACTAAAATAATACAATTGTTAATCGGCGAAAATAATAATGATAATCAAGGGAAATAATGGATAGAAAAAAAAAATCAAAATAAAATATTTCTAGGTTATTTAATGATACAGTAATATGAGATAATAATAACAATAAAAAGGGAAATAGTTAAAAGGAGAAGGGAGCACAAAGGTATAGGATGGCTTCACGAAAATGATGAAACTAGAGAAAATAAATAGAATGTGAGTAAATGAAAAAATAAAAATAAAAATAAAAAATAAAAAATAAAAAATAAAAATAAAAAAAGAGAAAGGAGAGGAAGAGGAGAATCCAATGACTGAGAACTAAACAAAGGAGCTTAGTGATCAAGGTGATGAATGACAGGTTTCTAGGATTGGCTATGTTTGTAGCCATCTTCCCGGTTGAATTTATTAGGATATGCTTTTCAATTTAAAGAGATTCACGAATGAGGCGAGAGGAGTAAAACAGGGTTGAGGCTAGAATTTTGATCTGGTCAAAGAAAATGAGGTGCTTATATTTAAAGGAGTGTTCAAATAACTTGAAAATAAAAGAAGGAATATCCTCTTAGACAAAGAAAAGAAACGATGTCTAAAGAGAAGGGTAGGGCAATATGGCTTAAGGATGGAGATGATAACACTAAATTATTCCATCATTTTTCCAACTACAGGAAAAACATCAACTCCATTTCGAAAATAACCAGAGAAGATGATACATGGGTCCTGAAATCCCCTGATATAGTTGCAGAGGGGGTTAAATACTTCCAAACTCCATTTCATGAAGATAATCATGCCACCATAGATGTTATCATATGTCTTTTTGGTTTATTTCCAAGATTCATCGAACCCAAGGACAATCAAAGTCTTATGGAAGACGTTGGAAAATAAGAGTTACTAAAAACTCTTAAAAGTTTTCAGAAGGATAAGAGTCCTGGCCCAAATAGACTCCCTATTGAGTTCTTTCTCAATTGTTTTGACTTCATAGGAAATGACCTCAAGAGACTAGTGGAGCACTCTAGAACAACTAGCAAGTCTTCGACAACTTTCAATGCCACTTTCATAGCCCTCATTCCAAAGACCGAAAACCCAACATGATATGAAAGGTTTTGACCTATCTCACTTTGCAATAGTATTTACAAAATCATTTAAGAAATTATCCCTCGAAGGCTGAAGGATATCCCGTCTTGTCAAATTTCACTTGAGCAATTTGGTTTCCTGGAAGGCATGGAAATTCACAAGGTTGTTGGGGTATCCCAGGAGGGTCTCCACTCGATTAAAACCAAAAATTTAAAGGCCAAGATAGTTAAAGTGGATCTCTTAAAGGCCTTATAAAAAGTCATTTGGCTCTTTCATCATTTCATTCTCATTCATCTAGGTTTTATCCTTCACTTTATGGCATGGGTAATTGGTTGTATAAGCTTGGTTTCCTTTGCAATCTTAATCAATGGAACAACCTTACCCTTCTTTAATTCTGAAAGAGGAATTATGCAGGGATGCCCTCTATCCCCACTCATCTTTCTCTTAGTTGCAGAAGGGTTAAGTAGAGCACTTGGAGCAGCTTCAACTAATGGCTCCTTCAAAGGTATATAGATCGACAATTCCTTCTTTGTTTCTCATCTATTTTTTGTCGACGATATTCTCATCTTCTATGATGGATCTAAAAGAATAGTGGACAAGCTCAAAGAGATCCTAGATCTCTTCTATGCAGTCATGGGAATGATGATAAATTATTCAAAATATATGATTACCTGATGGGGTCTTTCAAAGGCTAAGAAGCAACACAATAATCACATCTTCCACTTTCTTGTAACAACTTTCGACACGTGATTTAAATACTTTGGTTTTCATTTAAAGGCCAATTTATACCTCAAATATGATTGGTAGTGGCTCATTGCAAAAATTGGGAAAAAATTAAACACTTGGTGCAACAATTGGCCCTCTCGTGGTGGACGCTCAGTCCCGGTCAAATCCATCCTCGAGGACATCTCAGTCTACTGAATTTCCCTTGCTTGTATCCTGAAAGGAATCCTTGAGCACATCGGGAAACTCTACTATCATTTCAGTTGGTCAGGGGATAGGGAAAATAAAGGTATGGCACCGGTATCCTAGAAAGAGCTCACTATCTCGAAATGACAAGGTGTCTGGGGGATAAAGAATTTGTTTCTATTCTCAAAATACCTAGTATCTAAGAATGTTTGAAGACTCTTGTAGGGGAAAGGACTCTAGATCCAGACCATAAAAGATAAATATTTTTCCACCATATCCATGGAGGATTGGATTAGAACCCCAAACAAAAAACATTGAACTCTTCGATTATTTGGAAAGCCACAGTTGTAGCCTTTCCACTAATTGGGAGCAAGGATGCACACACACTACGACTTGCCCTTATTCAAGACTTAAGATCCAAAAGCTTCTATACTCTTAGCCATATTGCTTTGGGGTTGGGAGTCAATAATCATCATCGACAATGGCTCTCATGGAGATACCTTAAACTCAGTGATGCTTACGTCGAGGCTTGGGAATATTGCACATACAATATCAAAAAATGCAACATCATTCTAAATGAGAAAGAGGAAGGCATGGATCAACCACCAATCTGGTGGTCGAAATCCATTTGGAAAATCAAATTTCCGGCAAAAGTAAAAAATTTCATGTGGCTACTCCTCAACAATTGGGTCCTTACTTGGTATATTCTTCAAAAAATACATTTTGAAGGTCCAAGTAGGTGTTTCCTCTTTGAAGTTGATCTTGAAACAAAATCCCATCTCATCCTCTCTTTCCCTTTCTCAAAATAGGTATGGAAAGAAATTGAAGAAAAAACTAGTCTCAATAATCCTTGGCAAGGAGTCTCCATAGAAGAAGCCTTTAAAAATTGGGATCGAAATAATGGCACTAAATCCTTCAGAGCCCTTCCCCTCACCTTGGCCTGGGGAATTTGGATATCTTGAGATGCAAAGCTTTTTGAAGGAAAGGACAACTTGCCCCTTAAGTGTGCTACTCAAATTCTTATCATTCTCAATGCCTTTCCTTAACTCTCTTCTGCCCCTCCTCACACGCAAGTATCAATAGGCCACATAAATGAAGCCTTTCCCTAGGTATTTTTTTATGGATCCTCTCAAGGCAATCCATCAGGTGGGGTGGAGCTTGCTAGAGGTATAATTTTCCTCTCCCAATATCACTTTGTTTCATTCAAAGCTAGGATCAACCAAGCCACAAATAATTTCAGTGAACTCTCAGCACTTAAGATGGTCCTTATTCTTTCTCTTGAAAAAGAAGTCACACATATAAAAACATTGAGCGGCTCTCTCTTAGTTATACAATGGATAAAAAGGGGATTTTTTCTTGAGGAATTACTTATTGTAGCCTTTTTTTTGGGACATCAAGAACCTATAGTCAACTTTTTCTCACATTTCATTTGCTCATGTGTATAGGGAACAAAAATCTGAAGCTGACAAGTTGTCCAAGGAAGGATTGGAGCCGCAAGAAGGAACCTGGGAAATCATTGAGTCCCAACAAGGACACCTTATCACTTTCATGAATCCTGGTTTTAATTTCGTTTCTATATCAAATTTTATGGAAAATTGAACTTTTTGAAAATGATCTGAACATTGGCTTCCTTTTGGACTGTTTATGGGAGTATGTTGCTTTTTTTATTATATATCAAGAGTTTAGATGAGTACATTATACGGACAACTCATCCCATAAATATGTTATTAAGAAAGGATAGTAGAATGTTGAATATTTAACATATGAGTTCTATCTATCGTTATTTTTGCTAAGAAAGGACATGTGCTCTCTTTTGTATAAGGCCCACCAGAGGCACATTGAAATACCAATTGGTATCTACGATTGTAATTTTGTTATCTTTAATAAAAATACTAGATTTTTTACTTTGGAATATATATATATATATATATATATATATATATCAAATACGAATAAATAAATAAATAAACAAGTGTGTAGTGGACTGGAGGGAAGAGGGACTGCAAGCAGGCGGGGGAGGCTATGGTAGACATGATTCCATTACTAACTTGTTGTTCCTAATGAGTGGTGCCTTTGTATGTTGTGGAGGGGAAGGGGGGCATGGGTAATGGCGGAAATAGGACATAGACATGAGGGTAAGGGGGGGTATAGGAAGCTGGTAGGGGGTGGGGCAATTCCAAAAATTGCTCCTCCCACTCCTCACTTGTTTTTTTTATTTGGGAGGGGGGGAGGAGGGAATTTATTTATATTTTATTTTTTTCATCTGTATTTGGTATTTGTTTCTTTTTTCTTTTTTAATTTTTTTAATAGATCGCAAAGGAGCTGTGGGGGTGATCCTTTTTTTTCATTTTTTTCTTTAAATTGAGTTTTTTTTTTGCTCCCCCAGATAGGGTGATAAGGATGCTACCAAATTATTTAACCATCGGCACTAAGCAAAGATGTTTGTCACACCATGTGACAAGTGGAGGTACATGCATATGATTACAAGATGTGGGTAATAAATATGGAAGAGATGAAGTTAATGAAGTTTCATTTTACTCATCTAGAGGTTTGTTCACCACCCAAAGTGAGAATTCACTCTCCCCTGTCTAGAGCTATGGGATAAATGTGTTGAAATATTGTAACTGCAAAGTATATTCTACTTATTATTGAGTTATTATTAAATAGCTCAATCCCCTTTTGTGGATTGATCGTGTCGGGCTTTGTATATGACCAAATCCCCTTTTGTGGATTGGTCAAACCCTAATTAAATGATACTAATTGAGAAGTCGGCCCCTAGGGATAATTAAAGTGGTTTTAGCCACTAATTGAAGAAGTCAGCCCAACTTGGTGAAGAGACACAACCCTAGCACCTAACAGCTAGTATAAATAAGAGAGGATGATGTCTCATTCTCACACTCACTCAAGTCACTCATCTAGTGTGCAAGTTTGAAGGAAGTTGCAGTTGTCAGAAGAAGAAGAAGAAAGAGAGAGGCACATTTCTCAGTGTTGGATATTCTCTAGTGTTTGGTTTATTATCTTGGCATTGTATTGGCAATCTATATTAAGGAATTTTTTGCTGGGTTTTCTCCCCCATGAGGGTTTCCCAGGATAAATGTTGTGTGCCTCGTGATTGTGTTTCTTTCAATGATCTTTCTTATGATATTATTATCTAGTAAATTGAAAATAATTTAATAGCAGCTCTAAATTTAACATGGTATCAAAGCTTGAATGAATAGAGCACCTTTCACTAGGTAACCAAAAACGTCATTGTTGTCGTACAAGAAAATTAGGGATTTTTATTGGAAGATAATTTCAACTTAAAAACTATCCAGGGAAGTGCGCCCTGGCCTAGAAAACTCATTGGCACATTGATCGCACCTTTTTAGTGGTCAGAGCCTCCACAAAGTGAAACCCTAGTTTTTGGTTGGTACCAGAAAACCAGGAAACCAGAACCAACACCAGAAGTACCAGTCCAGAATGGTGCAGGTTAAGTTTTACGGGGTAAAACTTGAAATTTTTTCAATTGGACTGCTCCAGCCTACTCGCCTCAACTTAGTGCATCTATTCTCTAGATCAGAATTCCAAAATTTGAAAGTTGAAAAATTAGGGTTTCCTCATAAAACCCTAAGTTGATGTTACAGTTGCAGTACCAGTTGCAGTATCAGTTGCAGCTACAGTGCCAGTTCCTTCATGTTAGTGGCAACACCAGTTGCAGTGACAGCACTAGCTGCAGTACCATTTGCAGTGAAAGTTTTTGTGAAGTGTTGGGACTGTTGTGTTATTATCCTAGTGCATCTTACCCTAGCAAGATATTGTCAGAGGTATGTACTTACATGTGTTTAAAATGCCTTATTATTCTAAAGGGTAGTTGCAGGAGAAGGGATATTTTTTCATAGATCCAAAAGGATCTCAGATTCAACACATTCAGAGGAATAATGCACCTCGGGTTTGATCATTTTATATGCATCTATTCATGACATTTTCTTGACATCTAGGTTGTATGTTGAAGTTATGAACATCATACTAATCGTTGGTCAAATTAAAGACAAGGTATTAGATTGAGATTAGAGTTTATTCTATAACTTAGACTTTTGTCAAGATAGCATATTGTCTTAGTACAGAAGACAGGTTGAAGAAATCACTTGTCATCTTGAGTGAAGGAGACTTGAAAGAAAAGAAACACACTCATTCTTGAGGACAAGACTCTAGGTTCCAGGTTTGATTGATTAAGTTGATAAGATTAAAAGTTGCACATGACAAGTTGATAACTACCTCATTGAAACTAAACACCATAGTTGAGGTAGCAATCTTTGAAAAGTATTATACTTGGTAGCATGTGAGCACATCGAGATAAATGCTTATTGTAATCATTTACCATATACGACTAACATCTCCTCCAGGAGAAATCTCTTGTGTATATTCCAGGTTACCATGGAGGAATGTTTGATCACAACACTAGAAGAGTGTTGATCTCATTTCGTATTGTACTTCTTACTTTTGATCCTTGTTTCAGGCAGGTCACAAGTGATAGCTCCAAAGGAGCTACTGTGACAATTATTCATGTTATTGTCTTATTATTATTATCAAAAGAGTATTATTCTTGCTTGTTGTTTTGTTGACCTTGTTTCAGGTCATGGGTGATAACCCTGATGAATATAGTGAAGGTCGCAGAAGGAAACAAATTAGATGAGACGTGAAGCAAACTATGTACATGACCATATACATTTATGTACCAAAGAAGATGAAGAAGAATCTATATTTTGAGATACGAAGTATCTCATATGGAGACTGATTGTAAGGAGCAGAAAGCTCCAAAGATGACCGAACATTAGAACAAGAACTCACAGTAGACTTGTTCAAAGGATAATGAATCCACCTTGACATGAAGTTGAACTTGTTTGAATTCCGACGCAGCTTTTCATATTAAGATTTGGTATTCAACACCAAGTATATCATGTAAGAGATGATGATGTCCTTGTAGACTCAGAAGAAATAAATAATAGAGTAAGCCTGATCTCAGAAAGGATCAGATGAAGAGACATATTTTAGGACTGGGAGACAGATTCCATGAGAAGACTAGATCATAGCTTCATATACTTCTAGGAGATATGAAATCTCTTGGGAAGAATCCCTTGTTTCAGTGACAGAGAAGGAAGTCAGTCAGAAAGAATAGGATATGGATTTTTCCGTGAGACTAGAAGGGAAGTCAATGTTGAATTCCAATATTGATCTAACAGATCAAGCATGTTGCAGATGTATAAAGACCGAATTATGTCTAGAGAATTCTCCCAGCAAGAGGGAGAAGAATATGACGAGACAGTTAGTGTATTTGAAGACAACCAAAACAACCATGATTCATATATAGTATAAGATGTAGGGGGAGCAATCCCCATATTTAAAATTGAGTCGCAGTTGTTGCACTACATTAGTCGGGCCATGGAAACATGACTACAATAGCAAATAGAGTTACCTCCATGAAAGGAGAAGAGCTATATTCAGTGTCAGTTATTGAGCCACTCTCAATTTAAGATGAAGTTGTTGTCGTGATGAAGTAGAGGAGTTACTCTAAGATTTCAGCAGTCATAATGAGAATGGAGTAGCCATTCTCAGCTTCAAAGCAGTTGCAGGTGCAGAATCTCAGTTCCAGAGGAACATTTGCAGAGAGAGTAGAGGAGATACTCTCAGGTAGTGAGACGGATAGTGCTTTGCAGAGAGCACATAGAACTAGCATATGATTGTGCATATTAAGTTGGATTTGAAGCAAGTGTACCCGGATGGTACAATGTAATGTGAAAATTTGGTTTGAAGTTGAAGATAGAAAGACTCGGGTCTGCAGGTTGAAGAAGGCTCTGTACAGGTTGAAGCAAGCTCTTAGAGCTTGATATGGAAGAATTGACAATTTCCTAACGAGCTTGGGCTTTAACAAGAGTAAAGTTGATTCTAACCTTTACCTCAAGGTTACGAATGATGAACAAGTGATGTTGCTACTATATGTAGATGATGTATTCTTGACAGATGAAGAAAAGATCACCAATGATTGTAAGAAGAAGCTCGCTACAGAATTTGAGATGAAAGACCTATGCCTAATGCATTATTTCTTGGGTCTTGAAGTTTCACAGAGCCCAGAGAAGATCTTCCTTAACCAAGGGAAGTATGTAGTTGAAATACTAAAGAGGTTCGACATGTTGGAATGTAAATCCATGAACACACCCATGGAAACAAAGTTGAAGCTCTTGGTTGATACTTCGTTAGAATTGATTGATGCTACTATGTACAGACAGATTATTGGTTCATTGATGTATCTAACGAATACCAGGCTAGATATATGCTTTGTTGTGAACACCTTGAGTCGGTATCTATTAGAGCCCAGACGTGTTTACCTTGTAACTGCAAAGCATGTGATGAGACACTTTAAGGGTATGTTTGATTATGGTCTCTGTTATACTGGAGATCGTGACTTCAGACTGATTGGTTATGCAGATTCAGATTGGGCTGGAAGTTTTTCTGATAGAAAGAGCACTTCAGGATGTTGTTTCAGTCTGGGGTCAGCCATGACTTCATGGCAGAGTAGGAAGCAATCCATGATTTCTCTCAAGCACGACAAAAGCATAATACATTCTTGCATGTTTCGCCAGTTCTGAAGCCATATGGCTTCAGAAGTTGTTGACAGGTCTATTTGATCTAAAGATGGAAGCAATCGTGATTCTATGTGATAGCCAAAGTTTCATAAAGATGATGGAGAACCATCTGTTCCATGACAAGTCGAAGCACATAGAAATCCGGTATCACTACATTCGTGATATGGTGCAGAGGGGAGTTGTTAAGCTCCAATATGTTGGCACAGATGAACAGGTTGCAGATGTGTTACCCAAACCTCTGTCTCATGTAAATTTTGAGCACTTTCAAGACAAGCTTGGTATAGTCCCAAAGGACCTCCCTTGAAAGGGGGAGTGATGTTGATGATACTATGGTATCCTGACCAACAGTGGGTAGCTCTGTTAGGATTTTATATTCTAGGGGACTGATCATCCCTGGACAGATCCCGAAGTTTCGGTAAGGACAGTTTGTCAAAGTACCTGTGCATGTATATGCTAGTTGTGGTCAGTAGTGGTAGCTCCGTTAGGATTTTTATAATCCTAGGGAATCTTATGATTCCTGGGAAGATCCCGAAGGTCTGGTAAGGACGATCTGTCAGAGTACCACATGGTAGCTCTGTTAGGATTTTATATCCTAGGGAATCTTATGATTCCTAGGTAGATACTTAGGGACTATCAAAGTACCACAAAAAATTTTTGATACCCCTGCCTCATTATGTTGCCCTATGATGATGATGATGATGTTGTTGCTCCAACTTCGTGTTGTGATGATTTTGTTTCTTCAGCCTCGTGTTGTGATGATGTTGTTTCTCCAGCCTCGTGTTGTGATGATGTTGTTGCTCCAGCCTCATGTTGTGATGATGTTGTTTCTCCAGCCTCGTGTTGTGATGATGTTGTTGCTACACCCTCATGTTGTGATGATGTTGGTATTTCAACCTCGTGCTGATGATGTTGATGATATTGTTGTCTCAGCCTCGTGATGTTGATGTTGGAGTACCAGCCTCGTGTTGGTGATGATGATACTACTTCAGCTTCATGTTGAAGATGATGATGTTGCTACTTCAACTTCATGTTGAAGATATTGATGATGATGTATCAGTCTTTCACAGATTGATGATGTTGTATTAGTGTTATATTAATTGATGTTGATGCAAAGAATGATGATGATGATGATTCCATTCCAGCTCCATGTTGTGAATGATGATGATGATGATACTCCAACTCCATGTTGTGAATGATGATGTTATTGATGATGAGAAAAACTTCTGATGATTTATAGATATGCCAGTCAGTGTTCCAGATGTTGTTTCCCTCTCTCTCTTCTGATGATGTTGTAGAATACCCTTCTTGTTAAGTGGGAGTGTTGAGATATTGTAACTAAAAAGAATATTCTACTTATTATTGAGTTATTATCTTATAGATCAATCCCCTTTTGTGGATTGATCATGTCAGGCTTTGTATAAGACCAAATCCCCTTTTGTGGATTGGTCAAACCCTAATTATATGCTGCTAATTAAGAAGTCGGCCCTGCTTGATGAAGAGACACCACCCTAGCGCCTACCAGCTAGTATAAATAAGAGTGGAAGGTGCCTCATTAGCTCACTCACTCAAGTCACTCATCTAGTGTGCAAGTTTGAAGGAAGCTGCAGTTGCCGGAAGAAGGAAGAGAGAGGTGCATTGCTCAGTCTTGGATATTCTCTAGTGTTTGGTTTATTATCTTGGCATTGTATTGGCAATCTATATTAAGGAAGTTTTTGTTGGGTTTTCTCCCCCATGAGGGTTTCCCAGGATAAATGTTGTGTACCTTGTGATTGTGTTTCTTTCAGTGATCCTCCTTATGCTATTATCATCTAGTAAATTGAAAAGAACTTAATAACAACTATAAATTTAACAAAATGATGAATGTACATGGAGGTTTCCTTGAAATGGTAATAATGTGAGCTATCTTGATTACTTGAATTCATACCAATCCCCAGGGAAATCATGGAAGGTGAGTGGTTCTAAATCTTTGTCTTTGCATTCTCTATTTTACTTGTGTAATAGAAGGGGGCATTGAGTCTAAACCCATCATGTGGGGAAGAATTGGTAATCCTAGGAATCTTTAGGGCACAAAATTGAGTTTCATTAGGTCCAAGAGAATAGGGGGGGGGTTCCTTCCTAGTGTAGAGGTTCCAAGAAAAACAACAATCAAGCATTGGAGTTTGCAGCTAAATATAAGTGAGGGATTTAGCGATTTCCATTTATCTTAATCTAATTCTCTATCTCCTCGAGCTAGGAAAGGCATTGTGGAATAAATATTAATAATGGAAAATGATGGAAAACGACATGTGAAGGACGAGAAAGTGGAAGGGAGAAAGGCTACCAAGAGTGTTAGACCCAATTCTCATAGAAATATACCTGAGAAGAGGAGGTATATGAGAATGATCAGGGCTAAGAAGGAAGCCATGGAGGATACTGACAAGTACCATAAGAGGTCTTATGAAGAGGTCAAGGTAGAAGTGGAGGAAATAGAAAATAAAGTTAATGAAAATAGAAGTAGCACCTCAATAGATGAGACCATTGATGAGGATCTTCTTCAACGGATTCCAAACATGGGATTCTTACAAAGCTGAGACACAAACTCTTTAGGATGGTGGAGATATACTAGCATTACAAAAGCTTCATTGCTTAGATAATAGAGGAGAATGGAATCCAATAGAAAGCAATTCTGGATATGCCGAATTTTCTAGAAACAAAAAGTATAATGCTCCAATAAAGGCTATCTGGGGATTATAGGCAGTGGTCGTGGAGGATGCACCTAGGGACCAACATGCGAAGGATACTCTGGCCAATAGTCAATCTGTCTACACTCCAGTAGATTCTGATTCTTAGAAGGAACATTAGTTTTATATCATGTCAATTTATATATTTTGGGTATAGTTTTTCAATATCTATTTCAATGGACTTTCCATCATCCCGATAACATAAAATTGTTAGGCACAGAAAAGGACATAATTTCTAAGACAATCCTATGTTTTGGGTACAAAGATACTTTTAGATTGTTAACTACTAAAGGAAATAGTAGGTATGGATGGTTTTCTATCTTAAGATAGGATTGGTTAGTCTTTGATATATATATTTTTGATAAACTTGGACAATCTCTCATGGAGTAGCATCTCCAGTCCAATATGATGTAATTTATTTTTGTATATTAATAGTGAAGAAGTGCCTATGTCACAAAATTTTGTTTGTTTTTATTTCTTTTACTTTAAAGAAATTAAACATGATTTTCCCCTAATGTCGCTTTTTTCCCTCTATATTTTTCCCTTTTTTTAAAATTTATTTGTATTAGTGACCAACATTTTGTCATTTTTTTAAAAATGTTGTGATGCGAAAAAAATGGGGTGGCACGTGTAGCATGTATTTTCAATTTGAGAATTGATTTTAAGTATTTGAGTGCAATGTTACCAGTGGTTAAAGACATGGTTTCAAACAAGTTTTAATTTTAACCTCTCCCTCCCCCATCCCTCGATAATGAAAATGAGGTGACTATGTGAGCACTATTTTTCGATTCAAGGGTTGATTTCCAAGTTTTGGTTGCAACAATACCAATTGTTAAGGCCATAGTTTCAAACAAGTTGTAATTTTAACCCCAAAAGAAAGGGGTGATTCTTAAATTACCAGTTTTTTATTTAGGGGTTGATTTTAAGTTTTGGATGCAATAGTACAGGTTGTCAAGGTCATGGTTTCAAACAAGTTGTAACTTTAACCTCGAAATTTTTATTTTTTTAAAAAGTGATTATGGGAACATCGCTTTTCAATTTGGGAGTTGATTTTAAGGTTTTTCTTGCAACAGTATCAGTTGTTAAGCCGATGGTCTCAAACAAGTTGCAATTTTAACCCCGAAAAAAAAATGTGATTCTAGGGGCACCACTTTTCAATTTGGGGATTGCTTTTCATGTTTTGGACCAAACAATATGGGCTTTTATGGCTAGAGTTCTTATTTAGAGGTCAAAATTCTTATCAAGTTGGTAACTAAGTTTGTTTTGTATGGTAGATATAGTGTTATATATTGTATTGTTTTATAGATCGGATATAACGCTATTTTGCAAGGAGATTGAGTTGCATATGGAGGTACATTTAGGAGGCAAAAAAAAAAATCATATTTGGCCCAAGAAGCTTCAACACTCATCTAGGTGATTTATTTCATTTTTCTCTTTGATTTCATCTTCAACGTTTATTTTAATTAAATCATAAAGGAATTGCAATGAGCCAACACTAGGTTATTTACTTTCCTTTGTTAATTTTTTTGTTATCATTTGATTGTTGTTGAGCCCTAATCAAAGTACCTTAATCAACCTACAATCCTAGATTAATATAATCAACTTTAAACCCTAACTAATCTAGTGACATTCATCCATTATTTTATCTATCTATTTCCTCACCCTAGGGTTTCTCAAATTTTCCCTCAAACCAAGTGGTGACTCCTCTCTCCTCCCCCCTTATGGTAGTGTGAATTTATTCACTCATTACAAGATCCACCAGTTAAGCTCATGTTGATAGTTGCACCAAATTCAGAGCTACTTGTCATTTGTGACTCTACATGGTGTAGTTGTTCACTATGCTCCCTTGTACCTGACCACATATCATGCGAATTTATCCCAAGGTTGTGACTTCTTGGGTTGTTTCTTTCAATAGGGACAATAGGATCTAGGCTTTCCTTTTCAATGAAGTCAATGATTTTCAACATCTCCATGTCATCGGGGACATGGTTTCCTTTGCTCCTATATTTTGATTTTGTTACTCCTTGGTGTGGGGTAGAAGATTGCCCTTCTACCAAAGAACATGCACCCCTTAAGTATCAAATTGTTGATTGATTTCGTTCTTTCTTTTGTTCGACCCTTGAATTCTCATTATCCTAAACCTATCTATACTCTGATGCATTCTTCTTGTAGTATCTTTTGGACATGGCTCACGCTTACAAGGAAAACTAATGCTCTATGAAGAGGTATGCACCTCTATTATTTTCAAAAGATCATGCCTTCTAAAGAATACTTCTCCAAAAAAAAAGCTTTCAATTCTCTAGCCTCCATCATAGCATATTTGGAATTGGTAACGTTGTATAACCCGATGGTAATATGATAAGGTGGAAAAGCATTTTTATGCTTCTTATGTAGTGTAACGTTAAAACCATGTGTCAGTCCAAGTATGGGAAGAATTCGTAACTCCACACTTGTGTTATTGCATTAGCTTGAAACTCAATAAATATACCAAAAGTGTTTGTTGGTCTTCCCTAACGGGTGACTCTTCCTATCACCTACGACTCTTCATATTTATAATTTATGTTACAAGTAATACAATCCCAAGGATTATGTGTCCAACATCCTCCCCTTAATCAGAAGGGGTGTTTGTGAGTCCAAGCATCATTCTGGATTTTTCAAATTTTTCTCTTCCAAGCGCTTTGGTGAAAATGTCTGCAATTTGCTCATTTGTGGAACATTAATGCCTCAAGTGAATAGTCTTGGCCTCTACATGATATTGAATCATGTGATACTTTATGTTGATGTGCTTTGTTCGATCATGGAATCTGGGATTCTTGGCCAACTTGATTGCAAAAGTATTGTCAACTAGAAGAGGAGTAGAATTCACTTGTTTCTCCTGCAAATCTTCGAGTATTTTCCTGAGCCACGCAATCTCATTCGTTGCTTCTGCAACTGCCACATATTTTGCCTATGTTGTGGAATCTGGTGGAACTGACTATTTGTGTGATCTCCAGGAGACAGTTGTTGATCCAAGACTCGTGAGATAACTTGAATTTGACACTCTATTTTCCTTATCCCTAACAAAGTATGAATCAAAATATCTGATCATGTTGAAGTCATCCACCTTAGAGTACCCGAGTCCAAAATCTTGAGTTCCCTTCAAACATTTTAGAATTCTTTTTGTAGCAGGCCAATGTCCTTCACAAGGCTTTTGCATGAACCTGGAAAGGATCCCAACAACAAATGAAATGTTTGCTCTGGTGGTAGTAATATAGATAGAACTTCCCACAAACTGTATGTTAGTAGCTATGGAATGGGAACTTCCCCACAAGCTGTCTATATTTAGTTTCATTCTTAAATTCATTCCTTCTTTTGATGTGAGTTTCCAAGAATTTTGTTCCATTAGGAATAGAAACATGATTACACTCAACAATGCCAAAATTGTTCAATGGTTCTCCCAATGTAGCTTCTTTGGGAGGTGAATGTGTACTTTGAATTTTGGATCACCTCAATGACCAAATAATAGTGAAGATGTCCCAAATCTATCATCTTGAAGATTTTATTCAACTCTTTCTTTATGGATGCAATGTAGCTTTCATTGTTCCCTGTTATCAACATATCATCTACATATACTACCAAGATATACAACAACTTTGCCAGCTCTTGAGAAACAAAGTTGCATCATCAAAGATTGTAGTGCTTGAGGAAATTCAATTCGGAAGATGCCGATTAGCTTTCCATACCGGGCTACGTAGTTGCTTGTTTAATACCATATAAGGATTTGATGAGCTTGCATACCTTATATTCTTGTCCCTTCACAGCAAAGCCTTCGTGAGACATGAAAACATTATCTTTCAAATCTCATTCAAGAAAGTAGTCTTCACATCCATTTGATGAATTTTTCCATCCATTATGTGTTTGCGCCATGAAAATGGGGAATGCGGGATGGCTGACATTTTGTTTTGGGGGAAAAAGTGTCCTCATAACCAACACCTTCTTTCTATACAAATCATTTTGCCACGAGCCTTGTATTGGGGTTGTCAAGTGAGCCATCTAATTTAATTTTATTCAACTCTTTCTTTATGGATGCAATGTAGCTTTCATTGTTCCCTGTTATCAACATATCATCTACATATACTACAAGATATACAACAACTTTGCCAACTTTCTTGAGAAACAAAGTTGCATCATCAAGATTGTAGTGCTTGAAATTCAATTTCAGAAGATGCTCGGTTAGCTTTCCATACCAGGCTCGTGGTGCTTGTTTAATACCATATAAGGATTTGATGAGCTTGCATACCTTATATTCTTGTCCCTTCACAACAAAGCCTTCTCGCTGAGACATGAAAACATTATCTTTCAAATCTCCATTCAAGAAAGTAGTCTTCACATCCATTTGATGAATTTTCCATCCATTATGTGCTGCCATGAAAAATAGAGTACGGATGGCAGCCCATTTTTCTATGGGAGAAAAAGTATCCTCATAACCAACACCTTCTTTTTATGCAAATCATTTTGCCACGAGCCTTGTATTGGGGTTGTCAAGTGAGCCATCTAATTTATATTTGTTCTTGAATACCCACTTGCAGCTGATTGGTTTGGAACCAAATGGAGGATCCACCAACTTCCATGTCCCATTCTTGATGAAAGCATCGTATTCCTTTTGCATGGCTTCTTTCCATTCATCATAAGAAGTGACTTCTTCAATGGGAGTCGGTTCAAGGTCAGTAGATAAATTCAACTCACAATCATATGAAACATCCATGTCATCTACATCACCTGAGTTTGAATTACCTCCATCATGTCTTGAGGAAGAGAAGCACGAAATTACCTCCATCTACATCACCTAAGTTTGAATTACCTCCATCTACCATGCAAACCCTAGGCCCGAGAGTTAGTCTTTCACGTAGGGAAAGTCGCACGCGTGCTGAGAAATTCTAAGCAAGAATGGCTTCAGTTCTCTTAATCAAAATGTAGAGAGAATTGACTTGAGGGAAAATTGACCAGCTAGAGGGACAAAGAGGAAGGCAAAGAAACATGCATGACGTTTTCTACACAGGAAAAAATCATGGAGTTAACCTATCCTCTTATACCACTGTTAGGGCAAGTATGGGCATAATTTGTAACTCCACACCTGTGTTATTGCATTAGCTTGAAACTCAATAAAAAATACAAAAGGTGAATGTTGGTCATCCCTAATAGGTGACTCTTCCTATCACCCACGACTCTTCATATTTACAATTTATGTTACAAGTAACGCAATCCCAAGGATTAGTGTCCAACACCATGAAGGGTTGTTTGATTAGTTATTTCTCAAATGACTAGCCTATTTGGCACAAACTTAGGTAGGGTATGAGGACCTTTTGTAGAGCCTGCAATTCTAATGTAGCTTGTTTGCTCATTTAAATCCCAACGACCAATGGATATTATTACTCACTTGTCTTCATCTTAAAACCTCAAGCATGGGTTATCAAAGATGTAATCATATAATTTTGTAAAAAAATTGTCACAAATCAACAAGTACCTAGAATTATACTTTGTCTCCCATATATCCTAGCAATAAACGTGGATTGATATGCACAAAGAACCCCAACTCTACTTCGTCCTTTGTGATGAATTAGACAAACACACATCGTTCAATAAATGCAAAGCTATGTAAAATTCGAGCTGCTAGCCTACCAAAGTCTTCTTGCTTTTTCAATATCATTGTTAATATTGTTTAACAAGATTTTGGCCCTAGTGAAACATGTGCCCCCATACAACCTAGCAAATCAAAAGAATTTACACCTTTCAAAGGTGTTGAGTCCTTCTCCATACAATCTGCGTCACAAAGAAACC
>SNQJ01S0000481.1:559350-572112 GCA_010110895.2 Picea sitchensis | reverse complement strand
TCCCTGCCCTTCGCTCAAACTCAAAGCTGCCCCTGTGGTTCATCCTAGGCTGGTTTCTGAACCTGAGTTGACAATACTGATCTAGGGACATCTGTCTTTGAACTTTCATATCCAAGCTGTAGTATTCCCTGGTACTCCTGGCTAATTGTTCCACAAAATCTTCAACCTGTTCGTGTTGCCCTTGCTTATCTGTGAATGTGGGCATGTATGGTCTGGGGTTAGCTCTGCTACCCGAGTGTCGGCCTAGCGGTTCATCTGTGAACACTGACACGTATGGCCTATGATTGGACCTGCTACCCATCTTCCCATGGAACGTGCCACCTCCAAGACTTCCTTCGGATCCTGGTGCTTTCTCTGGGTTATATCTGACTTCCTCATGGGTTCCACCGGACCCTCCAACCTCCTTATTCCCATACGTATCAGGATCTTTGCCTCAATGGGTTACTTGCATCAGAAGGTCAGTTATCCTAGTTTGGTTCTCATTTATTTTCTGAAGATTCTCATCAACTTTCTTCAAGGTTTCAGAGATGTCGTCCTGACCCCTTCTGTTGGTTTCCTGATACTCATCCAATTGTTGGACCAATGTGCTTTCTGTGCGGTTCATGTTTTGCTGGAACTTACCAAATTTGACTACTAAGAGAGCCAAGCCCTGAGGCTCATGGTCGTCTCCTGACCCTTCCATTTCTTCCTCTGTTTCACTGCTGTTTTTCTTCCTCCGACCCATAACAATTCCCCTGTACCTCTACATGCACCGATCTCTCCACAGGTTTGGAGGATTGAGGCTCTGATACCATTGAAATGATCCCAAGCCAATTTTTTTCTTGGAATCATTAACTACTACTGATCTATTGATGTGCAGGTATTTATTGAGTTATTAAGTGCATACAACATTCATCAACACATGAAGATCACAATATATTCAAGATGTAGAAGCACAAGCAAAGATCTGACCTTTTTATTATGAACAATGTAAGCTCAATACAATAGATGGTCGATCTGGCATGAACCTCAGATGGTTGTACAAGCAATAGATATGAGCTGCTACAAAATGCTCCTGACAATACAAAATAAGCCTCCAAAGGCTGGATATACAATGAAGACTGAATCAAGTAGATCTGAGCCGTACTAATGCTCAACCTCCAAGCTGGAAAGTGCCACGCCCTGCTAGAATGCTGAAGCCCTCAATAATTAGGCCCTACTACCAAAAGTGTCCAATCATCCCGAGAAATATGCCAAATGATAGATTGGGCAACTGTAAGGACAACCCAGATGTCCAAATTCCCAAATCCACTCTCAAACCCTGTAGATCTGAATTCCTCCACTGAATGGTGCGCCCCACTGGATGACTGAAACCCTAGCTGGTTCGACCATGATGAAGGAGGCCCCCAGATGCTCTGAAACTCTCCAAGAATATAGATCGGGCTATGAGAATCATGTGGGAGAAGTTTCAAACTCAGATCTCAAGCAGATCTCCCTAGATCTGAGTTTTACGGAATCACAAGACGTCCCCTATGGCTCCAAGACATCTCAATCTGTAGACAAATGTAGAATGATGATAACCCTCTAGAAAAGCACTCAAACTAATGGTCATGCCCCTGCAAAAAAAACCCAACTGTTGGAATGGCCCTAGGCCCTCAGGATAAGCTGGATTGAACCTCCCTCTAGATGATGGTGTGTCCTTGCCGGAAACACAAGAACAATACAACCTGCTACCTTTTGAAGCGCTAGATGGAGATGGGCTGAGACTAGAATGGTGTGGAGGATTCTTTCATCCCCGAGACCAAGTTGTGGAACAAGGTGAGTGGATATTTCACCACTGAGTTGCTCACAAGGGTTTGTACAACAAAACCCCCAAACTGAATGCTCAAGAACAAAAGCAAATGCTAATCCAAAACCAGAATGAGTAATAGGTGCGCCCCAGCCTCTTACTTATACTTTTCCTTCTAATTCTCTATTGAGTTAGGTTAACTCCCAGGGTTAATTTTCTATTCTTCTGTTGAGTTATCTTTTACTCCTTTATCCTTTTCCTTTCTTAAGTCAACTTAAAAATATAACTTTTAACTTCTTGACTTTTCCCCCCTCAGTGTGAGACTATGACCTAGTGGGGGTGTCCAGGCCACTGAGTCTCCTCATCACCTCTCTAAGAGGTGGGGGACATTACACCACCAATCATCACTAGGAGAAATATGTACCATGAGAAGTTGTTCAAGATCGCAAAGGGATATTTGTTTGCAAACTCATGGAAAAGGTGGAGTTATTTTAATGTAAATGGACATACCACTGTAAGCCCTGGTTAGGCATGGGTACCCTAGGTTATAAGGGGGAGCATGCGGTATTCTCGAATACCACGTCTTTGAGGGAATATTGGCCAATTTTGGTCAAGAGTCATGGTTTTTTGGGAACCTGTGTTTTGGTAGCTTGTGTTTTTTAGAGCCCATGTATTGCATGTAATGAAGCATCAAAATCATCATGGAGGTGAGAGGTGAAGGCTTACTTGAGTGGCTTGGCCGGTTTTGGTCAAGAGAACAAAATTTTATATCTCTGTTGGTTATGGTGATGGAGATAAGGGATGCATATTGTGGGATCCTATTTGTCCACCAATCATCACTAGGAGAAATATGTACCATGAGAAGTTGTTCAAGATCGCAAACGGATATTTGTTTGCAAACTCATGGAAAAGGTGGAGTTATTTTAATGTAAATGGACATACCACTGTAAGCCCTGGTTAGGCATGGGTACCCTAGCTGATAGGGGGGAGCATGCGGTATTGTCAGATACCATGTCTTTGAGGGAAGATTGGTCGATTTTGGTCAAGAGTCATGGTTTTTTGGGAACCTATGTTTTGGTAGCTTGTGTTTTTTAGAGGCCATGTATTGCATGTAATGAAGCATCAAAATCATCATGGAGGTGAGAGGTGAAGGTTTACTTGAATCGCTTGGCCAGTTTTGGTCAAGAGAACAAACTTTTATATCTCTGTTGGTTATGGTGATGGAGCTAAGGGATGCATATTGTGGGATCCTATTGTCCACCAATCATCACTAGGAGAAATATGTACTATGAGAAGTTGTTCAAGATCGCATAGGGATATTTGTTTGCAAACTCATGGAATCATTGTATGGCCTAAGGTAACCATGGAATAGTACACAATGTTTGATTCCTTCATGGTGAGCCAAGTTCTTAAGAAGTGAGTATGATCATTGGGTTTATGGAATATTCATTATCTTGATGTTATGTTGATGATATGCTTGTTGCAAACAAATCATGGTTGAGATTAGTAGGTTAAAGGCTCAGTTGACCAAGATGTTTTAAATGAAGGATCTTGGAGAAACAAAACAAATCTTGGACATAGAAGTACATAGAGATGAGAAAACTAGTAAGTTGTGGTTGTCACTGATGAGGTTCAGTATGAACTTTGTGAAACCGATAAATATCTCTTTATCTTTCCATTGAGAACTTTCTTCAAGTTTTTGTCGTGGTAGTAAGGAAGAAAATGATTATATGTCTCATGTACAATACAATAGGAATGTTGATGTTTGTGACGAGAATGTTCAAATATTTCACATGTAGTTGGTGTTGTCAGTGGACACATGACACAACCAGGTAAATAGCATGGAGATGAGTGCTTCGGTATCTGAGAAGTACAAGTATCACCTATAGTGGTTGCAACGATTTCATTTGTGGTTATGTTATTCAGTGGAGGTGGAGTGGTCCATACTGGAGAAAAGTGTGCAAACATGTTAATACAACCAGTGTAATTAGAGAATTTGTGGTGGTGTATGGCTTCTCTTGGCTTGTAAGAAGATGATGTTTGATTTGTTGGGAAAGCTATCAGGAAATTGTTGTCAAGGTGGAGATTGTTGACTTGTGGCAACACATACCCTTACCATTATATTTGTTTGGAGGTTTCTCAAGCATTTGATTTTCTATATGCCTGGAAACACTTGGAAATATCTAGTTTAAATGTAGAATCCCATGAGTAGCTTCTTGAGAATTGTAATCCATTTCTCCTTTTGGATGAGTAATAGAAGGATACCATTTCTCCCATCTCTCTGTTGTTGCATGTGTATGTGTTATATTTCTTTTATCTCCATTCATTATCTGGTTAAAGGATCAAATCACAACCTCTATGCTAGACATTTTCACAATTAGTAATTCATTTGTTAGAGTGGGCCACAACTTTACTCCATTGAGCGCTTGATCCAGATGGATATTGGTGGCCACCCACCTATTCCAAATGGCTCCTCGTGTTTGTTTTTGTTCAGCACATCTTTCTGTACAACTTTATAATTGTGAGTTCTACACTTCTGGGGTTGTCTGAAGCCTCACACATTCTCCTGGTGGATACAAGTGGCCTCCTGCCTAATCCAACTGACCTATTTTGTATGTTTTCATGTCATCACATCTTGCTATACTTTCAGGGCTGTTTTGGGGCCCTAAACATTGTTTTTTTGGCTCTCCATAGTCAAACTATAAGGAAAGTTAGATTCTAACGACAAAATGTGTAGTTCTCTGAAAAACCTTTCCAACGAGCTATGACACACCTAAAACAAAGGTCGTATGCAAAAGTTATGACCCTAGGAAGTTGAGGTACCAAATTACACCAACTTACCCATAGGGCCCACATGAATTTTGGCGTTTCACCTTCTAGGGTTAGGTTTTTGGATGTCTAGGGTTTTGGCATTCATGAGTAATATGAAAAGGGCCTATGGAGCCTCATTGTAATCCATTCTACTCAGAAGGATGCGCGTAGCAAACACATCTATTCTTAGAGATAACTAGCACCATTCGAGCAAGTTTCAGTTCTACAGTTTTACAGTTTCATCCTATTTCATTATTTAATAGACGATATTGTTCACTTCGAGGAAGCCCTCACGTGACAAAGGAACGAAATGATGGACAACTTCACGCAGATCCTTCGACGGTTGCCCACGGGAGAAGCATCTTCATCAGGTGGCCATGCAACCCCCTTCAAGGTACAGGTAAATTTTGATATTCCATTATTTGAAGGACTGATAGATGCAGATGTTGTAGATAAATGATTAAATCTACTTGAAGGATATTTTTCGGTCCATAATTTTTTCGATTGGGAAAAGATCATTTTTTCACTCCTCAAGGTCGTTCCCCGTGTTAAAGACTAGTGGGATACCTACTCTGAGCAAAGGGCCCTGGAGGAATCTGTAATTTTTGTGGTGGCCCCTACATGGGATTCCTTCCGGGACGCCATTAAAGAACAATACTACCATGTTGGAAGCTACGAGGACCAGTACACCAGATGGACCACCCTACGTAAAGAAAGGGACCAGATGGTACCAGACTTCACCAATATTTTCCATACCCTCTGCAGCAAATTAGGTATCAAGTATTCTGAGCATCATTTGGTTCTCAAATACCACGGTTGTTTTCATAGATACATTCAAACATAAATGAAGTTACTTGACATCGCCTCATTGGGCACAACTTATAGATATGCTGTCAAGATCAAGCAAAAAATTAAGCATAAACGGAGAGAGTTTGGATCTGCAAACCCCTCACAACCAAAGTAGGGCAAAGGCAACCCCAACCCACACAGCAGGGGACCAAGTCACGATGGCCACTATCAGGACAATCCGTCCAAGTTGTAACACAAGAAGGGCAACAAGAAGACGAAGAAGGACATGAGAAAATTGTGTGAGTACCATAACAGTCCTTGGCACAACACCAATGAATGACGCTCCAAGCAGTCCCTCATGGCCGAGTTGAAGGCTTCCGAGTCAGAGCCTGATTCTGATTCCGAGTCAAATCCTGAAGGAGGGAAGCGAATTATTGATGCTGAACCCAGTGCCACGGTCGCTACCACCAAAGTCCGTCCAAGCGAACCAGAGGAAGGGGAACGCCTCTTTCACTCACAGATGTGGGTCAAGGGGGTTTTGATTCACTTCATTGTCGACAATAGTAGTCATAAGAACTTGATTTCAGCAGAGGTCGTCCAGCGACTGAACCTGCCAACGACACTACACCCGCAACCCTACACCATCGGCTCGCTTCACCAAGGAAGAGATCTTCGTTTCAGCCAACAGTGTCGTCTGTCCTACGACATCAAGCCTTTCAATGATGAGGTACTGTGTGATATTGCTTCCCTTGAATTTTGTGATGTTCTTTTAGGACAACCATATTTGTGGAAGTGTCATGCTGTGTATGAGTCTAGACCCCACAGTGTTATTATTACGTTGGGTAGACAATTGTACAGGATCCCATAGGTGGCAACGCGTACTGCTATTTCTTTAATCTCTGCTAAGCAATGCAGTAAGGTCATTTCACAGACCGAGAAGTTCATCTTCTTTGTGATCCATACTCATAGTAAGTAGAAGGTCGTTGCCACATCCGTGGCCTCTACACAACACCTCTCTTTGTAGCAGAAGCAAGTGGACGGGATCGTGGAAGAATACAAAGACATCTTCGTCTCACCTACAGGGGTACCGACACACTGCGAAGTCAAGCATCCTATTGATCTAACCCCTGACGCACCTCTACCTAATGGACCAGTCTAACGACGCTCGCTAATGGAGAATGACGAAATCAGGCATCAGATCGAAGAGATTCTTCAAAAGGGGCACATCAGACCCAAATCCTCCCCTTGCAGAAGCTCGATTGTACTGGTGCAGAAGAAGGATGGGACTTGGCAAATCTGCATTGATTACAGAACCTTAAACAAAATCATAGTCAGGAACCACTATCCCATTCCCAGGATTGATGACCTTCTTGACCAACTCAAGGGGGCAAATTTCTTCAGCAATATTGACCTGAAGTCTGGATACCACCAGGTTCCCATCAAACCAAATGACGTCTGGAAGACAACCTTCAAGTCTAAGGAAGGTCTCTACGAATGGCTAGTCATGCCCTTTGGATTAACAAATGTACCTGCCACTTTCTTGAGGTTGATGGATGATGTATTGAGACCCTTCACCAACTCCTTTGTGGTAGTATATTTGGATGAAATCCTCATCTTCAGAAGAACGTGGGAGGAGCACATGCAACATATTCAACAGGTTTTAAGCACTCTGTGGCAGCACAAGCTTTATGTCAACTTGGAAAAATGTTCTTTTGACATGAACAAGGTCCAATACCTGGGCTACATTATTGATGAGCATGGGGTACATGTCGATCCAGCTAAGATCCAATTCATCTATGACTGGCCAGCCTCGACCACACTGACCGAGCTTCGAAGCTTCTTAGGACTTGGCAATTTTTACCGATGGTTCATGTTTGGATTCTCCCATATTTCCTGGGCCCTCATCCAGGTGACCAAGTGTGGTGGTAGGGCCAAGTTCATGTGGGGGAAGGAGCATCAGTGAGAATTTGAAGATATGAAACATTGTTTGTGCTCAGCTCCAGTACTCTCCTTGCCCGATCTGCAACAACCATTCGAGATTGAGACTGACGCATCTGACTATGCTGTGGGTGCAGTTCTCACTCAACACGAGAATTCAGTGGAATACCATAGTGAGATACTCTCTGATACTGTTCGGAAATATCCCACCCATGACAAGGAAATGTATTCCATTGTACAAGCCTGCCGTCAATGGAAACATTACATTCTGGGGACAGAGACGATCATACACACTGATCAAAAGCCTTTGCAGTTCATACATACACAGGGGAAATTGTAGGACTAACTCCATCAGAAGTGGTCCACCTACCTGCAACAATTCCATCTCAACATCAAGTATAAGACGTGAATCTCCAATCATGTTGCTAACTGCCTCAATCGGCCTCCTGTGGCCACACTTACCACTGTGCTCCATTCCTATGGACATGAAACATCGGAGTGGCCCCAACTTTACCAGCAAGTCCCACACTTCGCCACCACATATCAAATCTTGGGTACATACGCCACTGCCACTGATTTTCACATTTAGGACGAACTCTTATGCCACCTGGGCCATCTCTGCATTCCTGCAAGCGAGCGTGCAAAGATTATTTGGGAAGCCCACTACAATTGGGTGGTAGGCCATTTTGGCATAGAGAAAACTGTGGTCGTTCTTCAGAAACATTTCTATTGGCCAAAACTTTGACTGGACGTCAGCAAGTATATTAGATCTTGCATTGCCTGTGCCATTTCCAAGCCAGGCATCAAGAAGCAAGGCTTATACACCCCTCTTCCTATTCTTGAAAAGCCATGGGAGTCCATCTCCATGGATTACATGTTTGGTTTTCCATCCACCAAGCACGAAAAATGATTGTGTGTTTGCGGTCGTTGATCGGTTTTTGAAGATGGCCATCCTCACCGCCTATAATAAGACTGTCACAATGATCGATATGCCAATATCTTCTTCGAACGAGTTTGGGTTCACTTTGGGATACCAGAGACCATCATCTCTGATCGAGACAATAGGTTCCTCAACACCTTTTGGTCGATTCTTTGGTCTTTGTTGGGCACCAAGCTCACAAAATCCACTTCTTTCCACCCCCAAACTGATGGCCAAACTGAGGTCATCAATCGGATGATTGTGCACATCCTGCGCATGTACAATTCTAAGCATCCCCGTACATGGGACGAGAGTCTCCCATATGTCCAACATAGTTACAACAGGGCTCTCCATAGTTCAACTGACCATAGCCCATTTCAGGTGGGTCTGGGATTCCAACCCTTGGGACCCATTGATATTTCACTTCCTCTTGCCACCGCACAGACAAACTCTTCCCCTAATCAGTCTGAGGTCGAAAAAGCCACCATATTCATTGAGCGGATTCAACACATCCGCCAACAGGTCCAAGAGATTTTTCATAAATCCAATGCTAAGTACAAGCATCGCCATGATAAACATAGGGTACCACACCAGTTTCAGGTTAGCAACAAAGTCTAGTTACATTTGCAGAAGGAACGTCTCGTCGGGCCTCATTAGAAGCTTCACCCACTTCGTTATGGGCCTTACACTATCACCAAGGCTATGGGTAGCAATGATTTTGAGCTCAACACTCTACCCTTCCTTGGTCTACATCCAGTAATCAATGTGGACCTCCTTCGACCATATTTCCCACCCTTATTGGACACCTCTGAGATCACCGAACAACTGACACCAACATAGCTCAACCTTGACTGCATGGAAAAAACATCCACCGATCAGATAGTGGACACATAGATCAAGGGCACTCACCAACAACATATCCATGTTTATTGGGTTGTCAAGGCATGGCAACTCCTACACCAAGGCAAGTGACTCACCCGGGGCCAAATCCAACAAACGTTTCCTCACCTGATGGAGGAAGCCAACGCAATGGAGACCATTGCTTCCTAAGGGGGGAGGATTGATCCAGATGGATATTGGTGGCTACCCACCTTTTCCAACTAGCTCCTCATGTTTGTTTTTGTTCAACACGTCTTTCTGTACTGCTTTATAATTGTAAGTTCTACACTTCTGGGGTTGTTTGAAGCCTCACACATTCTCCCGGTGGATACGGGTGGCCTCCCGCCTAATCCAACTGGCCTATTTTGTATGTTTTCATGTCATCACATCTTGTTGTACTTTCAGGGTTGTTTTGGGGCCCTAAACATTGTTTTTTTGGCTCACCACAGTCATATTGTAGACGGAGTTAGATTCTGATGACAAAATGTGTAGTTCTCTGAAAGACCTTTCCAACGGGCTATCACGCGCCTAAAATAGAGGTCGTATGCAAAATTTATGACCCTAGGAAATTGAGGTACCAAATTACACCAACTTACCCATAGGGCCCACATGACTTTTGGCGTTTCACCTTCTAGGGTTAGGTTTTTGGATGTCTAGGGTTTTTCCATTCATGAGTAATATGAAAAGGGCCTATGGAGCCTCATTGTAATCCATTTTGCTCAGACAAATGCGTGTAGAAGCCACATCTCTTCTCAGAGATAACTACCACCATTCGAGCAAGTTTCAGTTCTACAGTTTTACAGTTTCAACCTATTTCATTATTTAATAGAATATATTCTTCACTGAATATTTGTGTTATTCTTTCTATCTTTGTGTTTATGGTATTCATTCTGTAATCAGTTCATTCCACTCCTAAATCTAGATCAACGCTTGATATTTTTCTATTCATTTACTCTATTTACTGATTGATAGTTTTTAAAATATAAGTACATAAAATGTCCAAAATATCTAAAGAAAAGATAAAAAAATTCTACCCAATGCCCTACTAGTAATTCAAATAATGAGATTAATATATATATGAATCTAGACTACATCTTTAAGCATTTTTTCTTTTCCCATAGGCTGTAACTATCTTGACATCATTTCATGCCTCCTACCTCCTACTCAATGTAAACCATACACAAGTTGCTACATCAAAATAATATGTTAAGATTTTTTGTTTATATTTTAATGGTTTTATATTTTATATGATGTCGTTTGATGATGTTATATTAAACACAATTTCATAATAATTTTATACTATACATGAGTTTCCTTTGTATTCACAATAAAATTTAATAAAAACACATATTATATATAAATGACAAACACAAATAAACAAAATGGTATTTAAAAAACTAACATTATATATATATATATATATATATAAGTTCTTCATGGGCTTTTGTAAAATACAACATGTAATAATGTGAAATAGTAATATATTTCGACTTAGTTATTTCTAATGATTATGGATAATTAAAACCGAATATATGATGGAAAATCAAATATAGATGGACATTCCAAGTTTTGAGTACATAATTTAACTTTTTAAACTGTAATAAAGATAATAATAAAATTGTAACTTTTAAAATAATAATAAAGATAATAATAGTTATTATAATAATTTTTGTTTATTTTATTTTTAAAAAGTAAATAATTATTTGGTTTGTTTTAAAGTTTTATTTATGTATTAAAAAAACTTTAAGAGAAGTATTTCTATATTACTATAGTTTTGTTAAGTTAAAAAGTTAGGAAGTTTGGTATATTTTGAAATCTAAATATTATATGGGTGTATGCAAGACATTTTAAGAGAAAGTGTTTGGTATTTTCAACTCTTTTAGTGTCATATAGATGACAAATTTTATCTACCCACCACTTTTTCACTATAAATTTCAATTACATATCAGTACCATCATGTACTTATAAATCTTAGTGAAGGAAAATAAGGTGCACCTGGAGATGGAACTTCTCCAACAACTTTTGGATTATTAGGGTGCCCCATCCTTGATCTATGCATAGAAAGCCACCCAAAAAGTCCACCCGTTATCCAAGTGGTAACAATAAGCCCTACCATTAAGCTTGGAGAAAGATAAGTGACAAACAAGTTTCCCACTACCCTTACCTCAAAATGAAAAACACATTTTGTCTTTAGCCTTAACCATTTCTAAAGTGCCAAAGTCCTTAGAGCCTACCACAGATGGGTTGGAATCCATACAATTAGTTGATGCCAATCCCTTGTTTTTTTGGATGGGGCACTCTCTTAAATGACCATGACTAGGCTCTTCCTATTGCTTGCATGGTTACTTCTTAGTGTTATTTGATCTAGTTGTTCCTCTTTGATGTTCTTCTTTGTTTTTTTTGACAATTTACTATGTCACTATTGTTTTGGCCAAAATCAACTTACATTATTCTTGAATTTCTACATTATTATGCTGGTAGAATATGGATATACATATTTTTATATTAAAATCTTATATAAATAAAAGTAATTTTTTTTAACATTTCATATTAATTAATAATTAATATTTACAAGCTTTTAAATAACTTTAAATAATCTATATTATATTAAAATTAAAATGAAAAATCATTCAATTATCTAAAAATAATTGCTTAATTTTAAAGCAATGAATAATGCTTATTTTTAAAACAATGATATATTAACCAATATATATAGACAGAGCGCGCCAATTCCAATTCACCCTGTGTGATTAACCCTTTAGCAATTTTTTCTCACAATTTATTTGATGGGAATCGATGAAGACCCGTCTTTAATAGATGGTTGAGATTCTGTCTCAGAGGGGCCAGATTATTTGATGGGAACCAACAAAGACCGGTCTTAAATAGATGATAGAGCTTCTCGTCGTCTTAGAGTGTCCACAGATAATCGCTGACAAAAAACAGTAACTTCCATTTTATAACGGTTTGCAGAAAACAAACGGTTGATAATAGATGGCCGAACAAGTAAGGGATGACAAAGTAACACGAACTAAATTACAATACTCTGGCTGCCTTACATTATATTCTGGATTCGATCAAAAAAGGGCTTATAATGGATCCGATTCTCATAGACAAGGATTAAGAAGAAACGCTAAAAACACAAATACAACTTTCTTTTATACTGTGTTGTTTAATTATTCTAGGAAATGGCTTTTTTGGCTAGAATCTGGCACATAAATTTGTATGAAATCACTATTATTTGTTGTTTAAAATACAGTTTTAAACTTAGAAATGGTTTCAGTATGTTGAAAAACTTCTGGAACACTCTGATTATACCAAAATAATCACTCAAATCTGCAGATCTAACAATTTGCTACAGAATTTTAAACAAATCTCAAAAAAAAAATCACCAAAAAACCTTAGACAACAGACCATTGCATTGCATTTGATGCATTTATAGCATTCACTTTTAATGTTACCGATCGTGCATTTGAATGGACTTGACAATGAATTAACATGGGTTAGCCCTCTCTTGCCGTTTCTTGCTCACTGGAAACCCTACACATACATGTACTTTCCTTCTCTGCAATTAGAGTTTCATGTGAATGCAGCATCAAGTTGGCAGGTTGCTTTTTGTTGGAGCATTCATTCCTTTAAATCGTACTGCCTATTTAATATT
>SNQJ01S0000481.1:536639-557069 GCA_010110895.2 Picea sitchensis | reverse complement strand
GGGTGCACCTATTACTCATTCTGGTTTTGGATTAGCATTTGCTATTGCTCTTGAGCATTCAGTTTGGGGGTTTTGTTGTACAAACCCTTGTGAGCAACTCAATGGTGAAATATCCACTCACCTTGTTCCGCAGCTTGGTCTTGGGGATGAAAGAATTCTCCACACCATTCTAGTCTCAGCGCATCTCCATCTAGCACTTCAGAAGGTAGCAGGCCGTATTGTTCTTGTGTTTCCGGCAAGGGCGCACCATCATCTAGAGGGAGGTTTGATCCAGCTTATCCTGAGGGCCTAGGGCCATTCCAACAGTTGGGTTTTGTTTGCAGGGGCAGGACCATCAGTTTGAGGGATTTTCTGGAGGGTTATAATCATTCTACATTTGTCTGCAGATTGGGATGTCTTGGAGCCATAGGGGACGTCCTGTGATTCAGTAAAACTCAGATCTAGGGAGATCTGTTTGAGATCTGAGTTTGAAACTTCTCCCATGGGATTCTCATAGCCCGATCTATATTCTTGGAGAGTTTCAGAGCATCTGGAGGCCTCCTTCATCAGGGCCGAACCAGCTAGGGTTTCAGTCATCCAGTGGCGCGCACCATTCAGTGGAGGAATTCAAATCTACAGGGTTTGAGAGTGGATTTGGGAATTTGGACATCTGGGTTGTCCTTACAGTTGCCCGATCTATCATTTGGCATATTTCTCGGGATGATTGGACACTTTTGGTAGAAGGGACAAATTATTGAGGGCTTCAACATTCTAGCAGGGCGTGGCACTTTCCAGCTTGGAGGTTGAGCATTAGTATGGCTCAGATCTACTTGATTCAGTCTTCATTGTATATCTAGCCTTTGGAGGCTTATTTTGTATTGTCGGGAGCATTTTGTAGCAGCTCATATCTATTGCTTGTACGACCATTTGAGGTTCATGCCAGATCGGCCATCTATTGTATTGATCTTACATTGCTCATAATAAAAAGGTCAGATCTTTGCTTATGCTTCTACATCTTGAATATATTGTGATCTTCATGTGTTGATGAATCTTGTATGCACTTAATAACTCAATAAATACCTACACATCAATAGATCAGTAGTAGTTAGTGATTCCAAGAAAAAATTTGGCTTGGGATCATTACAGGTGGACAATAGGATCCCACAATATGCATCCCTTAGCTCCATCACCATAACCAACATAGATTTAAAAGTTTGTTCTCTTGACCAAAACCGGCCAAGCAAGTCAAGTAAGCCTTCACCTCTCACCTCCATGATGATTTTGATGCTTCATTACATGCAATACATGTGCTCTAAAAAACACAAGCTACCAAAACAAACCATGACTCTTGACCAAAATCGGCCAATCTTCCCTCAAAAACATGGTATCCGAAAACACCACATGTTCCCCTATCACTTAGGATACCCTTACCTAACCAAGGCAGTGGTATGTCCATTTACATTAAAATAACTCCACCTTGAACCTTGCATTTGATGCGACCAAGAATAGCAAACACCGTGCTCCTTGGTCACTTTCTTTCTACATTGAGCCCCCTACACCTCTGCCAATCAACCATTTTCCTCGGAATAATTCGTTATGTGGGCGTGGTGCCTGCATCCGCCAAGTCTACGCCACTCTTCAACTCACCTTCGGCTTCCCTTCCTCCGGATTGGAAGGCTTGGGAGACTGAATCGGTGATATTTCGTCTTCCACGGTTGAACGATCGCTCCTTGTGCTCGCAAGTAATAGCAAAAGGCTAATTCCTTTAGAGGGGGAGGGCCCTTCGTCCTTGTTCTCAGTTTTTCATGAACAGAGACACAACCCATCACCAAGACTAACACCAAGGGTGCTCCATCGCCATCTGTGGACCGAAACTCGAATCCCAAACCTCAACTAGACTTCTCAGAGAAGAAATTCACCACGACATTCTTCTCAAATGACCCCATTTCCATTGTGTCCATTGTCAATAAGTATACGCCTTTCGATATAAAAATAATCAGAATTGGTTTTTATATATTTTTTTATTTTCTCTTTATATAAAGGAGTTTTTTTCTTAGTGAGATTATGGTTATAATTAGGTATTAAGATACTTTTTAATATCGTTTCAAAATCTAGTTTATAATTAGGTGAGATCAAGGGTTCGAATTCCTTCTCCGCCGGACCAGATTCGCACTGGTCTACTGCCCTATCGACCACACCCCACCAGACCAGAGCCCGACCAACTGCCCTATTGTTTAAACTCTCGCTCGTCTACCAACCGAACTACAGCCCGACCGACAGCGTGTGGTTAAACTTACAATCAATTCACATTTATATTTGAATGGCCAGAGCCCGACCAACTGCCCTATTGTTTAAACTCTCGCTCGTCTACCAACCGAACTACAGCCCGACCGACAGCGTGTGGTTAAACTTACAATCAATTCACATCACGATAGAACTTTTATATTTGAATGGAGATCAAACCTGTCCACATGACTATAGTTGGTGGATAGTTTTTCAATGTTTTTTTTCACCAAACTCCATTACAGCCATTAACTTAAACCCAATTCCATTAACATGAAGCTATGAACGCTGACAACCACCAAAGTCTTGTGGGGCTTCTATTGAAGCTAAAGAACCAGCCCCACGTGAATGCGGGGCCTCTTCTGTTCAAATCTAATCCATTAGCATGAAGCTATGAACGCTGACAACCGCAAATGTTTTGTGGCGTTTCCATTGAACCTGAAGAACCAGCCCCACGTGAATGCGGGGCCTTTTCTGCTTAAATCTAGGGATGCAGACAATCCCTCTAGTGCGCGAATGAGACTGATCACATGCATTTGTCTGTCAACATAGAAAGGCAAATTTTTCATGGACCACCACGGTCCTCTTCTGTCCTCCTATTGCGTTAGTAATCTGTACGTGGGTTTATAAATTTTTTGTAGCAACGAGAACGGGAAGTGAATATTTGGTTTCAGTCAGAGACATCTTGCAGATTGACATTAAATGCATGGTAGAGCAATTTGTTATTTCAATACCAAGTTAGGACTAATCATATGACTATTAATTATGATGTGGATGTCAATTCTAAGTGATTATATATAGAGAACGAATGTATGGTCTTACCACAGTCTTGTGTGCAAGCTTTCCCTCTCTTATTTTCTGTGATAATTGTTTTGCTTCCGAAATCAATAGCAAGAAAGATGAGGAATCCTCAAGTTCTTCTTTTGAAGCAGATCATCAAAGCATTTTGCAAGGTTGCCCATGGCTATAAGGGAATTGGCTATCGCCTCTCTCCAAAGACAAGATATTTCACAATGAAAGATGAGGTCGTCGGAAGATCATGCAGTCCTCTGCCCACAGATGTTCCCAAGGGACACTGTGCAGTGTATGTTGGAAGCGAACGCAGTAGATTTATCATTCCCACAATCTATTTGAATCATTCTCTGTTCCGGGCATTGCTAGAGAAGGCCGAGGAAGAGTATGGGTTTGATCACCATATGGGACTCATTATTCCCTGTGAAGAAGCAGTTTTCCAGTCACTGACCTCCATGTTGGCAAAAAAAGGATGCCGCAACTAGAACTTTGAAGCTGGATGAGCTCCTCCATATGCAGTGACACAGAGATTGCGTGCAATCTGTTAAAATGAACCCAAACAGAGATTGCGGCCAAGATCTTGAGAATTACAACAGATTGGAGCTGCAGAGATGTACTTTGAAATTGAAAGTAAAACCAAAGATATGCTTTGGTTTTGGTTTTGGTTTTGTTTTCGAATTTGAATTGGAGAAGCTGCACAACTCCATTATATGCTTATTAGCAACCAAAATTATTTGAGTTGCATAAAAAATTTCAATGCAGCGGTCTTACAGTCTAAGAATTAGCAGATGGCAGGGATACGTTTCAAATCACCTTCTTCAAAATGACGCAGAAAGCACAGAGAGGGCAGGAGACATTATTAAGCCAAATAGCTGTTCAAAATTTGTATGCAGGAAATCAATCATAGATCAAACGGGAACTTATGAAAACTGCGTTGGATGCAATTTTCTGGGCTAAGGCTAGTGTAGAATACCCAGTACTATTGGTCATTTTATGAGTTATGTCTAGTGGAGACTAGCTCATGCATTGGTATGCATGACTGTGTAAATAATCTAAAGTCAAACAATTTGATATAATGTTTTCTTTGATGACATGTTTCATGATTTTACCATTTGTGTCCCTTTCGTGTAATACCATGGTTCGCTGACTGGTGGGTAATTATGCTTTGACAAATGCGGTCTTATAAAGAATTTTATATAAATTATGTGGATGTCATACAAAACAGTTTCATAGTTGTTTTGCAAGATATGGAACTGAACTAAAAAAATCATATATGAGTAATTACTTAAAAGAGCGATGATTATAACGTTTTATTGATCATAAATTAATGAACATTATTTTGTAATTCAAGTTATAACACGTTATTTAGTCAGAAATTGTACAGCGAACTGCAAAGAACAGACTTAAAAACACAATTGCCTGGAAGCCAAAAGAATGAGATATAGTGATTCCTCTACAGATAAATTGCAAAGAGAATTCAACAGCACTTTCTACTAAAACATAAAACTGTCAAAATATTAAATAGGCAGTACGATTTAAAGGAATGAATGCTCCAACAAAAAGCAACCTGCCAACTTGATGCTGCATTCACATGAAACTCTAATTGCAGAGAAGGAAAGTACATGTATGTGTAGGGTTTCCAGTGAGCAAGAAACGCCAAGAGAGGGCTAACCCATGTTAATTCATTGTCAAGTCCATTCAAATGCACGATCGGTAACATCAAAAGTGAATGCTATAAATGCATCAAATGCAATGCAATGGTCTGTTGTCAAAGGTTTTTATCTAAGGTTTTTGGTGATTTTTTTTTTTGAGATTTTTTTAAAATTCTGTAATATGCAGATTTGAGTGATTATTTTGGTATAATCAGAATGTTCTAGAAGTTTTTCAACATACTGAAACCATTTCTAAGTTTAAAACTGTATTTTAAACAACAAATAATAGTGATTTCATACAGATTTATGTCGCCAGATTCTAGCCCAAAAAAATCATTTCCTAGAATAGTTAAACAACACAATATAAAAGAAAGTTGTCTTTGTGTTTTGTAATGTGGGTAGCGTTTCTTCTTAATCCTTGTCTATGAGAATCGGATCCATTATAAACCCTTTTTTCATCGAATCCAGAATATAATGTAAGGCAGCCAGAGTATTGTAATTTAGTTCATGTTACTTTGTCATCCCTTACTTGTTCGGCCATCTATTATAAACCGTTTGTTTTCTGCAAACCGTTATAAAATGGAAGTTACTGTTTTTTGTCAGGGATTATCTGTGGACACTCTAAGACGACGAGAAGCTCTATCATCTATTTAAGACCGGTCTTTGTTGGTTCCCATCAAATAATCTGGGCACTCTGAGACAGAATCTCTACCATCTATTAAAGACGGGTCTTCATCGATTCCCATCAAATAAATTGTGAGAAAAAATTGCTGAAGGATTAATCACACAGGATGAATTGGAATTGGCGCGCTCTGTCTATATATATTGGTTCATATATCATTGTTTTAAAAATAAGCACTATTCATTGCTTTAAAATTAAGCAATTATTTTTAGATAATTGAATGATTTTTCATTTTAATTTTAATATAATATAGATTATTTAAAGTTATTTAAAAGCTTGTAAATATTATTTATTAATTAATATGAAATGTAAAAAAAAATTATTTAAAAAAAATTACTTTTATTTATATAAGATTTTAATATAAAAATGTGCATATGCATATTCTACCAGCATAATGTAGAAATTCAAGAATAATGTAAGTTGATTTTGGCCAAAATAATGTAGAAATTCAAGAATAATGTAAGTTGATTTTGGCCAAAATAATAGTGACATAGTAAATTGTTAAAAAAAAAAAAAAAAAAATAGAACATCAAAAAAGAACAACTAGATCAAATAACACTAAGAAGTAACCATGCAAGCAATAGGAAGAGCCTAGTCATGGTCATCTAAGAGAGTGCCCCATCCAAAAAAACAAGGGATTGGCATCAACTAATTGTATGGGTTCCAACCCATCTGTGGTAGGCTCTAAGGACTTTGGCACTTTAGAAATGGTTAGGGCCAAAGACAAAATGTGTTTTTCATTTTGAGGTGAGGGTAGTGGGAAACTTGTTTATCACTTATCTTTCTCCAAGCTTAGTGGTAGGGCTCATTGTTACCACTTGGATAACAGGTGGACTCTTTGGGTGGCTTTCTATGCATAGATCAAGGATGGGGCACCTCAATAATCCAAAAGTTGTTGGAGAAGTTCCATCTCCAGGTGCACCTTATTTTCCTTCACTAAGATTTATAAGTACATGATGGTACTGATATGTAATTAATATTTATAGTGAAAAAGTGGTGGGTAGATAGAATTTGTCATCTATATGACACTAAGAGTTGAAAATACCAAACACTTTCTCTTAAAATGTCTTACATACACCCACATTATATTTAGATTTCAAAATATACCAAACCTCTTAACTTTTTAACTTAACAAAACTATAATAATATAGAAATACTTCTCTTAAAATTTGTAAACACATAAATAAAACTTTAAAGCAAATCAAATAATTATTTACTTTTTAAAAATAAAATAGACCAAAATTATTATAATAACTATTATTATCTTTATTATTATTTAAATAGCTACAATTTTATTATTATCTTTATTACAATTTAAAAAATTAAATTATTTACTCAAAACTTGGAATGTCCATCTATATTTGATTTTCCATCGGTTTTAATTATCCATAATCATTAGAAATAAGTAAGTAAAAATATATTACTATTTCACATTATTACATGTTGTATTTTACAAAAGCCCATGAAGAACTCCTCTCTCTCTCTCTCTCTCTCTCTCTATATATATATATATATATATATATATAATTATAATGTTATTGACTTTTCTTTTTTTTTAATACCATTTTCATGATATTTTATATTTATTTGTGTTTGTCATTTACATATAATATGTGTTTTTATTAATTTTTATTGTAAATACAAAGGCAATCTATGCATAGTATAAAATTATAATGAAATTGTGTTTAATATAACATCATTAACCGACATCATATAAAATACAAAACCATTAAAATGTAAACAAAAAATCTTAACATATTACTTTGATGTAGCAACTTGTGTATGGTTTACACTGAGTAGGAGGCATGAAATGATGTCAAGATAACACAAATATTTAGTGAAGAATATCTTCTATTAAATAATAAAATAGGATGAAATTGTAAAATTGTAGAACTGAAACTTGCTCAAATGGTGGTAGTTATCTCTGAGAAGAGATGTGGGTGCTATGCGCATCCGTCTAAGCAAAATGGATTACAATGAGGCTCCATAGGCCCTTTTCATATTACTCATTAATGACAAAACCCTAGACATCCAAAAAACTAACCCTAGAAGGTGAAACGCCAAAAGTCATGTGGGACCTATGGGTAAGTTGGTGTAATTTGGTACCTCAATTTCCTAGGGTCATAACTTTTGCATATGACCTCTGTTTTAGGTGCGTGATAGGTCGTTGGAAAGGTCTTTCAGAGAACTACACATTATGTCGTCAAAATCTAACTCTGTCTACAATTTGATTGTGGTGAGCCAAAAAAACAATGTTTAGGGCCCCAAAACAACCCTGAAAGTACAACAAGATGTGATGACATGAAAACATACAAAATAGGCCAGTTGGATTAGATGGGAGGCCACCTGTATCCACCGGGAGAATGTGTGAGGCTTCAAACAACCCCAGAAGTGTAGAACTCACAATTATAAAGAAGTACAGAAAAACGTGTTGAACAAAAACGGACATGAGGAGCTAGTTGGAATAGGTGGGTGGCCACCAATATCCATCTGGATCAATCCTCCCCCCTCATGAAGCAATGGTCTCCATTGCGTTGAGTTCCTCCATCAGGTGAGGAAACTTCTACTGGATTTGGCCTCGGGTGAGCCACTTGCCTTGGTGTAGGAGTTGCCCTACCTTGACAACCCAATAAAGATGGATCTGTTACTAGTGAGTGCCCTTGATCTGTGTGTCCACTATCTGATTGGTGGATGTGTGTTCCATGGAGTTAGGGTTGAGCTCTGTTGGTGTCAGTTGTTAAGCGATCTCAGAGGTGTCCAATAATGGTGGAAAATATGGCCGAAGGAGGTCCACATTGAATATTGGATGTAGACCAAGGAAGGGTGGAGTGTTGAGCTCAAAAGAATTGCTACCCACAGCCTTGGTGATAGTGTAAGGCCCATAACGAAGTGGGCGAGGCTTCTGATGGGGCCCAACGAGACGCTCCTTCTGCAAATGTAACCAGACTTTGTTGCCAACCTAAAACTGGTGTGGTACCCTGTGTTTATCATGGTGTTTCTTGTACTTAGCATTGGATTTCTACAAAATCTCTTGGACTTGTTGGCGGATGTGTTGAATCCGCTCAATGAATCTGGTGGCTTTGTCGACCACGGACTGATTAGGGGAAGAGTCTGTCTATGCGGTGGCAAGAGGAAGTGCAATATCAATGGGTCCCAAGGGTTGGAGTCCCAGACCCACCTGAAATGGGCTATGGTCGGTTGAACTATGGAGAGCCCTGTTATAACTGTGTTGAACATATGGGAGACTCCCGTCCCATGTACAGGGATGCTTAGAATTGTACATGCGTAGGATGTGCACAATCATCCAATTGACGACCTCGGTTTGGCCATCAATTTGGGGGTGGAAAGAAGTGGATTTTGTGAGCTTGGTGTTCAACAGAGACCAAAGACTCGACCAAAAGGTGTTGAGGAACCTGTTGTCTCGGGCGGAGATGATGGTCTGTGGTATCCCAAAGTGAACCCAAACTCGTTCGAAGAAGAGCTTGGCAGTATCGGTCATTGTGACAGTCTTCTTATAGGTGGTGAGGATGGCCATGCTAAAAAATGAATCAACGATCACAAACACGCAGTCATGTCTGTGCTTGATGGATGGAAAAGAAGACAGGTAATCCATGGAGATGGACTCACACAGCTTCTCAGGAATAGGAAGAGGGGTGTATAAGCCTTGCTTCTTGATGATCGGCTTGGAAATGGCGCAGGCAATGCAAGATCTGATATACTTGCTAACGTCCATTCGAAGTTTTGGCCAATAAAAATGTTTCTAAAGAACGACCACAGTTTTCTCTATGCCAAAATGGCCTGCCACCTGACTATAGTGGGCTTCCCAGATCATCTTTGCACGCTCTCTTGCAGGAATACAGAGATGGCTCAGGTGGCATAAGAGTTCATCCTGAATCTGAAAATCAGTGACAGTGGCGCATGTACCCAAGAGATGATATGTGGTGGTGAAGTCCAGGTCTTGCTGGTAAAGTTGGGGCCACTCCAATGTTTCATGTCCACGAGAATGGAGCACAGTGGTAAGTGCATCCGCAGAAGGCCGACTGAGGTAGTCAATGACATGATTGGAGATCCACGTCTTATACTTGATGTTGAGATGGAATTGCTGCAGGTAGGTGGACCGCTTCTGATGGTGGTCATTCTACAATTTCCCCTGTGTATGTATGAACTGCAAAGGCTTGTGATCAATGTGTATGATTGTCTCTGTCCCCAGAATGTAATGTTTCCATTGACAATAGGCTTGTACAATGGAATACATTTCCTTGTCATAGGTGGGGTATTTCCAAATAGTATCAGAGAGTATCTCACTATGGTATTCCACCGAATTCTCGTGATGAGTGAGAAATGCACCCACAACATAGTCAGATGCGTCAGTATCAATCTCGAATGGTTGTTACAGATCGGTCAAGGAGAGTACTGGAGTTGAGCACAAACAATGTTCCAGATCTTCGAATGCTCATTGATGCTCCTTCCCCCGCATGAACTTAGCCCTACCACCACCCTTGGTCACCTGGCTGAGGGCCCAGGAAATATGGGAGAATCCCAACACGAACCATTGGTAAAAATTGGCGAGTCCTAAGAAGCTCTGAAGCTCAGTCAGTGTGGTCGAGGTTGGCCAGTCATAGATGACTTGGATCTTAGTTGGATCAACATGTACCCCATTCTCATCAACAATGTAGCCCAGGTATTGGACCTTGTTCATGCCAAAAGAACATTTTTCCAAGTTGGCATAAAGCTTGTGCTGTCGCAGAGTGCTCAAAACCTGTTGAATAGGTCGCATGTGCTCCTCCGACATTCTTCTGAAGATGAGGATTTCATCCAAATATACTACCACAAAGGAGTTGGTGAAGGGTCTCAATACATCGTCCATCAACCTGATGAAAGTGTTGGGTGAATTTGTTAAGCCAAAGGGCATGACCTAGCCATTCGTAGAGACCTTCCTTAGACTTGAAGGTTGTCTGCCAGACATCATTTGGTTCGATGGGAACCTAGTGGTATCCAGACTTCAGGTCAATATTGCTGAAGAACTTTTCCCCCTTTAGTTGGTCAAGAAGGTTATCAATCCTAGGAATGGGATAGCGGTTCCTGACTGTGATTTTGTTTAAGGTTCTGTAATCAATGCAGAGTTGCCAAGTCCCGTCCTTCTTCTGCACCAGTACAATCGAGCTTCTGCAAGGGGAGGATTTGGGTTTGATGTGCCCCTTTTGAAGAAGCTCTTGGATTTGATGTCTGATTTCGTCATTCTCCATCAGCGAACGTTGATAGACTGGTCCATTAGGTAGAGGTGCGTCCGGGGTTAGATCAATAGGATGCTTGACTTGGCAGTGTTTCGGTACCCCTGTAGGTGAGACGAAGATGTCTCTGTATTCTTCCATGATCCCGTCCACTTGCTTGTGTTGCAAAGAGAGGTGTTGTGTAGAGGCTAGGAATGTGGCAGTGACCTTCTGCTTACTATGAGCACGGATCACAAAGAAGATGAACTTCTCAATCTGTGAAATGACCTTACTGCATTGCTTAGCAGATATTAAAGAAATAGCAGTATGTGTTGCCACCTCTGGGATCCTGTACAATTGTCTACCCAACGTCATAATAACACTGCGGGGTCTAGACTCATACACAGCATGACGCTTCCACAAATATGGTTGTCGTAAAAGAACATCACAAACTTCAAGGGGACAAATATCACATAGTACCTCATCATTGAAAGGCTTGATGTCATAGGACAGACGACACTGTTGGCTGATGCGGAGATCTCTTCCTTGGCAAAACCAGCCAATGGTGTAGGGTTGTGGGTGCAGTGTCATTGGCAGGTTCAGTCGCTTGACGACCTCTGCTGAAATCAAGTTCTTCTTACTATCGTTGTCGACAATGAAGTGAATCAGATCCCCCTTGACTCACATCTATGAGTGAAAGAGGCGTTCCCCTTCCTCTGGTTCGCTTGGCTGGACTTTGGTGGTAGCGACCGTGGCACTGGGTTCAGCATCAATAATTCACTTCCCTCCTTCAAGATTTGACTTGGAATCAGAATCGGCCTCTGACTCAGAAGCCTTCAGCTCGGCCATGAGGGACTTCTTGGAGCGGCATTCATCGGTGTTGTGCCAAGGACTTTTATGGTACTCACACCATTTTCTCATGTCCTTCTTCGTCTTCTCGTTGCCCTTCTTGTGTTATGGATTGGATGGATTGTCCTGAGGGTGGCCATCGCAACTTGGTCCTCTGTTATGTAGGTTGGGGTTGTCTTTGCCCTACTTTGGTTGTGAGGGGTTTGCAGATCAAAAATCTCGTTGTTTCTGCTTAAAGTTTTGCTCGATATTGACATCATATCTGTAAGTTATGCCCAATGAGGCGATGTCAAGTAACTCCATTTCTATTTGAATGTATCTATGCAAACAACCATGGTATTTGAGCACCAGATGATGCTCAGAATCTTTGATACCTAATTTAGTGCGGAGGGTATGGAAAATATTGGTGAATTCTGGTACTGTCTGGTCCCTTTCTTGACGTAGGGTGGTCCATCTGGTGTACTCATCCTCGTAGCTTCCAACAGAGTAGTATTGTTCTTTAATGGTGTCCCGAAAGGAATCCCATGTAGGGGCCACCACAAAAATTGCATATTCCTCCACGGTCCTTTGCTCAGAATTGGTATCCCACCAGTCTTTAACATGGAGAATGACCTCGAGGAGTGCAAAAGTGATCTTTTCCCAATCGGAAAAATTGTGGACCGAAAAATATCCTTCAAACAGATTTAACCATTTATCTACAACATCTGCATCTATCAGTCCTTCAAATAATGGAATATCAAAATTTACCTGTACCTTGAAGGGGGTTGCATGGCCTCCTGATGAAGATGCTTCTCCCGTGGGAAACCATCAAAGGATCTGCATGAAGTTGTCCATCATTTCATTCCTTTGTCATGCGAGGGCTTCCTCGAGAAACATTTTAATAGGATCTCCTGCTCCATCATATTTATTTTTGTTTCCCATGGGTTGTTGTCGAGCTTGGTGTGGTTGATTTGGTAATGGCTCGATTGGTTCGAGTCCCAACTTCTTGTACCCATACCCTGTTAGGGACATGCACGAAGAACAATAACTGAAGATCAGACTGCTCTGATAGCACTGATCCGGATTTAGGAGTGGAACAAATTGATTACATATTGAATACCATAAATACATAGATAGCAATAATAACACAAATATGCAGTGAACAATATCATCTATTAAATAATGAAATAGGATGAAACTGTAAAACTGTAGAACTGAAACTTACTCGAATGGTGGTAGCTATCTCTGAGAAGACATGTGGCTGCTACGCACATATGCCTGAGTAGAATGGATTACAATGAGGCTCCATAGGCCCTTTTCATATTACTCATGAATGCCAAAACCCTAGACATCCAAAAACCTAACCCTAGAAGGTGAAACGTCAAAAGTCATGTGGGCCCTATGGGTAAGTTGGTGTAATTTGGTACCTCAACTTCCTAAGGTCATAAGTTTTGCATACGACCTTTGTTTTAGGTGTGTGATAGCCTGTTGGAAAGGTCTTTCAGAGAACTACACATTTTGTTGTCAAAATCTAACTTTGTCTACAATTTGACTGTGAAGAGCCAAAAAAACAATGTTTAGGGCCCCAAAATAGCTCTGAAAGTAAAGCAAGATGCGATGACATGAAAACTTACAAAAAAGGCCAGTTGGATTAGGCGGGAGGCCACCTGTATCCACTAAGAGAATGTGTGAGGCTTCAGACAACCCCAGAAGTGTAGAACTCACAATTATAAAGCAGTACAGAAAGACGTGTTGAACAAAAACAGACACGAGGAGTCAGTTGGAATAGGTGGGTGGCCACCAATATCCATCTGGATCAAGTGCTCAATGGAGTAAAGTTGTGGCCCACTCTAACAAATGAATTACTAATTGTGAAAATGTCTAGCATAGAGGTTGGGATCCAAGCCTTTAACCAGATAATGAATAGAGATAAAAGCAATATAACACATACACATGCAATAGTAGAGAGATGGTAGAAATGGTATCCTTCTATTGCTCATCCAAAAGGAGAAATGGATTACAATTCTCAAGAAGCTCCTCATGGGATTCTACATTTAAACTGGATATTTTCAAGCGTTTCTAGGCATATAGAAAATCAAATGCTTGAGAAACCTCCAAACAAATATAATGGTAAGGGTATGTGTTGCATCAATTCAACAATCTCCACCTTGACAACAATTTTCTGATACTTTTACCAACAAATCAAACATCATCTTCTTACAAGCCAAGAGAAGCCATATACCACAGCAGATTCTCTAATTACACTGGTTTTATGAACATGTTTGCACACTTTGCTCCAGTATGGACCACTCCACCTCCACTGAATAACATAACCACAAATGAAATCGTTGCAACCACTATAGGTGATACTTGTGCTTCTCAGATATCAAAGCACTCATCTCCATGCTATTTACTTGGTTTTGTCATGTGTCCACTGACAACACCAACTACATGTGAAATATTTGAACATTCTCGTCACAAACATCAACATTCCTATTGTATTGTACACGAGACATATAATCATTTTCTTCCTTACTACCACAACAAAAACTTGAAGAAAGTTCACAATGGAAAGCTAAAGAGATATTTATCGGTTTCAATCTGTGACAACCACAACTTACCAGTTTTCTCATCTCTGTGTACTTCTATGTCCAAGATTTGTTTTGTTGCTCCTGGATCCTTCATTTGAAACATCTTGGTCAACTGAGCCTTTAACCTACTAATCTCAACCATGATTTGTTTGCAACAAGCATATCATCAACATAACATCAAGATAATGAATATTCCATAAACCCAATAATCATACTCACTTCTTAAGAACTTGGCTCACCATGAAGGAATCAAACATTGTGTATTATTCCATGGTTACCTTAGGCCATACAATGATTCCATGAGTTTGCAAACAAATATCCCTATGCGATATTGAACAACTTCTCATGGTACATATTTCTCCTAGTGATGATTGGTGGACAATAGGATCCCACAATATGCATCCCTTAGCTCCATCACCATAGCCAACAAAGATATAAAAGTTTGTTCTCTTGACCAAAACTGGCCAAGCCAGTCAAGTAAGTCTTCACCTCTCACCTCCATGATGATTTTGATGCTTCATTACATGCAATACATGGGCTCTAAAAAACACAAGCTACCAAAACATAGGTTCCCAAAAAACCATGACCCTTGACCAAAATTGGCCAATCTTCCCTCAAAGACGTGATATCCATGAATACCGCATGCTCCCCCCTATCAGCTAGGGTACCCATGCCTAACCAGGGCTTACAATGGTATGTCCATTAACATTAAAATAACTCCACCTTTTCCATGAGTTTGCAAACAAATATCCCTTTGCAATCTTGAACAGCTTCTCATGGTACATATTTCTCCTAGTGATGATTGGTGGACAAATAGGATCCCACAATATACATCCCTTAGCTCCATCACCATAACCAACAGAGATATAAAAGTTTGTTCTCTTGACCAAAACCGGTCAAACCACTCAAGTAAGCCTTCACCTCTCACCTCCATGATGATTTTGATGCTTCATTACATGCAATACATGGGCTCTAAAAAACACAAGCTACCAAAACACAGGTTCCCAAAAAACCATGACTCTTGACCAAAATCGGCCAACATTCCCTCTAAGATGTGGTATCCGAGAATACCGCATGCTCCCCCCTATCACCTAGGGTACCCATGCCTAACCAGGGCTTACAGTGGTATGTCCATTTACATTAAAATAACTCCACATTTTCCATGAGTTTGCAAACAAATATCCCTTTGCGATCTTGAACAACGTCTCATGGTACATATTTCTCCTAGTGATGATTGGTGGACAATAGGATCCACAATATCCATCCCTTAGCTCCATCACCATAACCAACAGAGATATAAAAGTTTGTTCTCTTGACCAAAACCGGCCAAGCAAATCAAGTAAGCCTTCACCTCTCACCTCCATGATGATTTTGATGCTTCATTACATGCAATACATGGGCTCTAAAAAAACACAAGCTACCAAAACACAGGTTCCCAAAAAACCATGACTCTTGACCAAAATTGGCCAATCTTCCCTCAAAGACATGGTATCCGAAAATACCACATGTTCCCCTATCACTTAGGGTACGCATGCCTAACCAGGGCAATGGTATTTCCATTTACATTAAAATAACTCCACCTTAAACCTTGCATTTGATGCGACCAAGAATAGCAAACACCGTGCTCCTTGGTCACTTTCTTTCTACATTGAGCCCCCTACACCTCTGGCTAATCAACCATTTTCCTCGGAATAATTCGTTATGTGGGCGTGGTGCCTGCATCCGCCAAGTCTACGCCACTCTTCAACTCACCTTCGGCTTCCCTTCCTCTGGATTGGAAGGCTTGGGAGACTGAATCGGTGATATTTCGTCTTCCACGGTTGAACGATCGCTCCTTGTGCTCGCAAGTAATAGCGAAAGGCTAATTCCTTTAGAGGGGGAGGGCCCTTCGTCCTTGTTCTCAGTTTTTCATGAACAGAGACACAACCCCTCACCAAGACTAACACCAAGGGTGCTCCATCGCCATCTGTGGACCGAAACTCGAATCCCAAACCTCAACTATACTTCTCAGAGAAAAATTCACCACGACATTCTTCTCAAATGACCCCATTTCCAGCCACCACCATCACCTCCACGGTAACCACGCTTATGATAACCAACAGCATATGATGGTATGTTGTTTAACTCTCACCCGTCTAGCACCCGACCGATCACACCCCAGTAGATAGCGCGACCAACAACGTGTGGTTAAACTTACAGTCAATTCATATTAGGATAGGATTTTTGTAGTTGAATGGAGATCAAACCTGCCCAAAGAACTATTGTCGGTGGATAGTTTTTCAATGATTTTTCTCACCAATCCCTCTAACAATCATTAACGTAAACCTATTTCCATTAGCATGAAGCTATGAACGCTGACAACCACAAAAGTTTTGTGGGGGTTCCATTGAACATGAAGACCCAGCCCCACGTGAATGCGGGACCTCTTCTGCTCAAATCTATCAATGCAGACAGTCCCCACTAGTGAGCGAACGAGACTGATCACATGCACTTGTCCATCAACATGCAAAGGCAAATTTTTCCTGAACCACCACGGTCCTGTCCTGTCCTGTCCTCCTAACTCGCGTTAGTAATCTGTACGTCGGTTTATAAATTTTTGTAGCAATAAGACGGGGAAGTGAATATTTGGTTTCGCTCAGACATCTTGCAGATTGACATTAAATGCATGGTCGAGCAATTCTCATATGACTATTAATTTTGATGTGGATGCCATTTTTAAGTGCTTATATATAGAGAACGAATGTATGGTCTTCCCACAGTCTTGTGCAAGCTTTCCATCCCTTGTTTTCTGTGATAATTGTTTTGCTTCTGAAATCAATGGCAAGAAGGATGAGGAATCCCCAAGGTCTTCCTTTGAAGCAGATGATCAGAGCATTTTGCAAGGTTGCCAATGGCTATAAGAGAATTGGATATCGCCTCTCTCCAAAGAAGACAAGGTATTTCACAATGAAAGATGAAGTCATGGGAAGATATTGCAGTGCTTTGCCCACAGATGTTCCCAAGGGACACTGTGCAGTGTATGTTGGAAGCGAACGCAGTAGATTTATCATTCCCACCATTTATTTGAATCATTCTCTATTCCGGGCATTGCTAGAGAAGGCCGAGGAAGAGTATGGGTTTGATCACCATATGGGACTCGCTATTCCCTGTGAAGAAGCTGTTTTCCAGTCACTGACCTACATGTTGGGAAAAAAAGGATGCTGCACCTAGAACTTTGAAGCTGGATGAGCTTCTCCATATGCAGTGACACAGAGATTGCGTGCAATATGTTAAAATGAACTTAAACTCGGCCAAGATCTTGAGAATTACAACTGCTGTCTTGGTTTGGTTGGAGCTGTAGAGATGTCCTTTGAAATTGAAAGTAAAACCAAAGATATGTTTTGGTTTTGTTTTTTCAATTTTGAGTTAGAGAAAGCTGCACAGCTCCACTATATAATTATTAGCAACCAAAATGATTTGAGTTGCATAAGAATTTTCAGGGCAGAAAGGATACGTTTCAAATCACCTTCTTCAAAGCACTCAGAGGGCAGGGAACATTATCAAGCCAAGAGCTGTTCAAAATGTGTATGCAGGGCATCAATCAGAGATCAAATGGGAACTTAGGAACACTGTGAACACTGTGTTGGATGCAATTTGCTGGGCTAAGGCTAGTTGAGAATACCAAGTACTATTGGTCATTTCATGAGTTATGACCAGTTGAAATTCGGTCATGCATTGGTATGCTGGACTTTACAAGTGTAAATAATTTGAAGTCAAACAATTGATTGAACAATGTTTTCTTTGATGACATGTTACATGATTTTGCCACTTATAATCCATTTCGTGTAATACCATTGGTCGCTGACTACTAGGTAATTATGCTTTGACAAATGCTGTCTTTATAAAGAATTCCATATATAAATTATGGTAACTTTTCGATTGCACTTTCCAATAATGTAGATGTTATGCAATGGTTAGTAACAAGAATTCCATATAAATTATGGTAACTTTCCGGTTGCGCTTTCCAATAATGTAGATGTTATGCAATGGTTAGTGTTCCTTTGTCATCTTTGATTGGTTGGGCCATCCATTATAAACCCTTTGTTTTCTGGAAATCGTTATAAAGTGGAAGTTAGTGTTCGTTGTTAGGGGTTATATGTGGTCCTTATAAGACCAGAAGCTATACCATTACTTAAGACTTGTCTTTATTGATTTTCATTTAAAAAAAAAAAATCATAAAAATATAATATGAGAAATTGGGCCATCCATTATACATTCTTTGTTTTCTGGAAAACGTTATAAAGTAGAAGTTAATGTTCTTTGGTAGGGGTTACATGGGGTCATGTAAGATTAGAAGCTTTACCATCTATTAAACACTCGTCTTTATTGATTCCCATCGAATAAATAATTGGAGAAATTTTTTGAAAGGATTAATCAGTGTGGGTCTTTTAAGACTAGAATCTCTAGACATGTCTTTATTAATTCCCATCAAATAAATTGCAGGAGAAAATTGTGTGAAAGGGTATTGGAATTGGCTTACTTTAGTATAATCTTTATTGCATTTGGGTTAATATATCATTGTTTTAAAGCAGAATTATTTTTTAGATTATTATAACTTTTCACTGCAATGTCATCCAATTTTAATAAAAAGTTGGTAAATACTATGAAATGGAAATATTTTTTAATTAATTTTTTTTTTAATATTCATAGTTTGTACAATATTTTAATTAAATATGTGTGTATGTATACTCTATTAGTATGATGTAAACAATTAAAAAATATGTAAATTGATTTTGGCTAAAACATCCATAATCATATTGTTACATGGTAATTGTTTAGAAAACAAAGAAATGGAATATCAAAGGGTAATACCTAGATCAAATAGCTCTAAAAAGTAATCATGCAAGCAACAATTCACTATATCTATTTCAACCCAATTGTGGGAGGGTTTGAGGGCTTTGGTACTTCAAAAATGGCTAAGACCAAAGATAAAATGTTCTTTTCCTTTTAAGGTGGGGCCAGTGGGAAACTTCTACTTTGTTCACATCTCTCACTTACCTTTATGTCAACCTAGTGGTAGGGCCCACTATTAACACATTGATAACCAATAGAGGGAGGTCGAGAAGAGTTGGGTGGCTCCATGTGCATAGAGCACAAGGGGCACCACAATAATCATGAAGTTATTCAAGATGTTCCATCTCCACCTGTACCTTATTTTCCTTCACTAAGATCTGCAAGGACAAGATGGCATTGATTTGTAATTGACCAACCTATGGTCGATTCGAATCCCTGACATAAATCTTATATAATTTATTAGTTGTTTGTTCTCTATGTTTAATTCGAGTGTGTAATTTAAAGGACTATGAATTAACAAAATATTTAGTACAAGGCTTTCATAATCACATGAACATAGGGACATAAAGATTTATCTTGGAAAAACCCAACTTGGGAAATCCCCATCTTGAAATGGCTTACTCAATGCTTATTATTCTCATTGTGAAACTTACATATTACAAATGGCTCAATTTGACCTACTACTTATGATACTATAATTCATTGGCTATAGAGTGAGTTTCCTATGTTTTGTTCAAATCAATATTTTACAACCTCCAATTATTGGTCAGTTGAAACGTTCTTATTCACCATCAGTTACCATGTTGAAATATCCAAGAACCATCTACCAAATGAACCCTTTATTCTCCTTTGATTGTTCAGTTTATAGTCCCCCTTAAGGTATGTGGAGAATCAATTGATAGTCATGTTGGAGAATCAAAGGATTGGGTAGATTAGAGAGATAGTATTCCAAGAGAGAGGAGGTTTCTAAGGACACCATTATATCACTTAAGAAAAACCAAGAATAGCTCAACATACAAAGAAGTGTAAGAAACCAAAATATTTACATACACAAGTTATTGTTCGCCATGTCATAGATCGACCCACAGAGCCATCTTACATAACACCAAGATGTAACCAACTCCCTTGAAGTGAAGAAGATGATATCCACAGGGCGCATAACAAACTCCTTAATTTATGTCTTATTTTGTACACCAGTCAATTATTCTATTATAACTTCCCAACTAGTCAAATACTTAGTTGATCATTCAATGAGTCTCATAAGTGACTCCTCAATCGACCATTTAGTCAACCTCCCATTCAACTCTACTTTTCAATTGTTGATTTTCAACCGACTATCTCTAGAATATATAGAGGTGTGATGAACCTAGAAATACTCCTATTCCAATAGCCCCCCATCAACATAATGCTTTAGAGATTCAGGAGGTGAAACAACTTCTGTTAAGCCCTAATATTGGCTCATTACCCCTTAATTGGGGCATATTAGATTAGTAATGCTATTTTATTTATGTCGGCTTTAGGCCATTAGTTGTAATTTAGATTAGTAATGTTATTTTAATTATGTCGTCTTTAGGCCATTA
>SNQJ01S0000481.1:494456-536629 GCA_010110895.2 Picea sitchensis | reverse complement strand
TGTAATTATACCTCCTAGTCTCCTATATATACCAAGGAGACATTTTCATTTTGAATCATCTTGTACTTGAACATTTAAGTGGGGTAAAAGGAGGTTGCCCCCTCAAAGAGGCTTATTATCTGAAATTATCCCTTTTTCAAGGCGTTGAGTACTTTTCTTGAGGTTTTTATATGCTATATTGATGTTTGGTTCTTAACAACTTATGTACACAGACCCTTCCCCCATAATTGCAACGTCATGAAGCCTAAGTGTATCTCAAAGTTTCATAATCATAGCTTCTGAGAGAGGCTTCATAAAGATATCAACAACTTAATCAAATGTAATGCAATAAACAAGATGCCATCATTTTCTTGTACTAACTTTCTCAAGTAGTGAGAATGAAGCTCCACATGCTTCATTTTAGTGTGTGAAACAAGATTTTATATAGCATGTATTGCACTTTGATTATCGCAAAACACCATAGTCAATGACAAATAGGAAATATGAGTATATCCCAATACATCATAGTCAATGACTCAACTAGAAAGCCAAGTTCACCCATGAGATGTCAAATCCATATGGATTATGTGCCAACATTTGTTGCAACATGGTATTATGATTTTGTGGTTGATAAAGAAACCACCTTCTACTCTTTACAAGACCAGATAGTGGGTCCAAAGCCAAGTCAAAATACATAACTAGGCATTGACTTCTTGTCATCTCCATCTCAATCCAATTCGATGTAACCAACTAGCTAGTTCACTTTGTTATTGAAATACTTTATACCAAGTTGGTAATTTCCCTTGAAATAAAGAAATATCAAGGAACCATCCACCAAATGAACCTCTTGTTCTCCTTTGATTGTTCCTTTTATAGTCATCGTTAAGGTAGGTGGAGAATCAATTGATATTCATGTTGGAGAATCAAAGGATTGGGTAGATTAGAGAGCTAGTATTCCAAAAGAGAGAATGTGTCTAGTGACACCATTATATCACTTAAGCACAACCAATCATATCTCAACATACAAAGAAGTGTAAGAAACCAAAATATTTGCATACACAAGCTATTGTTCGCCATGTGATAGATTGACCCATGGAGCCATCTTAAATAGCACCAATATGTAACCAAATCCATTGAAATTAATAAGATGAGATCCACATAGATTGGTTAGGGCAGATAACAAACTCTTTAATTTATGCCTAGTTTTGTACACCAGTCAATTATTCTATTATAACTACCCAACTAGTCAAATACTTAGTTGGCCATTTAGTAAGTCTCATAAACAACTCCTCAATCAACCATTTAGTCAACCTCCCAGTCAAGTCTACTAGTTAATTGTCGATTGTCGACTAACTATCTCTATAAGATATAGAGGTGTGATGAACCTAGAAATCCTAATATTCCAACATCCCCCCATCATCACAATGCTCTATAGATTCAAGAGGTGAAATCACTTTTGTACAACCCCTCCCCCCCNCCTCCATAATTGCAATGTTGTGAAGCCTAAGTGTAGCTCAAAGTTTTATAAGCATATATTCTTAGAGAGGTTCATAAGGATATCGACAACTTAATCATTTATCATGCAATAAAGAAGATTTACAACATTTTTTTGTACTTATTATCTCAAGTAGTGAGAATGAAGCTCCACATGCTTCATTTTAGTGTGTGCAACAAGATTTTGTATAGCTCGTATTGCACTTTGATTATCACAATACACCATAGTCAATGAAAAATAGGAAATCCAAGTATATGACAATACATCATAGCCAATGACTCAACTAGAAAGTTAAGTTCATCCATGAGATGTCAAATCCATATGTATTATGTGCCAACATTTTTTGCACTATGATATTATGCTTTTATGGTTGATAAAGAAACCACCTTCTACTCTTTACAACACTAGACTGTGGGTCCAAATCCAAGTCAAAATACATAACTAGGTGTTAACTACTTGTCATCTCCATCTCCATCTCAATCCAAGTTAGTGTAACCAACTAACTAGTTCACTTTGTTATTGCAATTCTTTATACCAAGTTGGTAAGTTCCCTTCAACTATCCAATCAACAGTACTATGAGGTAATTAGTCAATCTAAAATTCCCAAGAATTTCCTATGGATCATTGTTCCACAAACTAGAAGAAAAATTCAATAGAGTGGTACCTAAGGTATTCTCGTCAAAGACAACATATTTTCAACAAATAATCTCTTGTTTGATAAAATAGTCTTTAGGCCTTCAATTCTTCAAAGTATCCCATCATGATATAGGTATGACTCTTTGCATCCAATTTATTCATTCTATCCTCTAGAATATGAGCTCATGCAATTCATCCAAAGGTTATGATATTTCTAATGTAGGGATTTCTTTTGCTCCATTTTTCAATTGGAGTCACATCTCATACAACTTTACCCAAAATCAAGTTTAACAAATAATTTGAGTAGTAAAAGACTTATGCTTAGAATTTAGTTAATAGATGTTTGGCCTAAAGCAAGCAACGTGTCGTTTCAATTCCAATTCTTCCTTTTAGTGACACCATTCTACTGTGTGTAGGTACAAATATTTTCCAAGAGATACCATTATGACAAGTACTTTTCAAATTTTTTGCTCATGTATTCTCATCCATTGTCAGATCTTAAACATTCCATAGGTTGGTCACATTTCTTTTTAACCAATGCCCTAAATTCCTTGAAATTTTAAAATACATTACCTTTATTCTTCAATAAATACACCTAATTATACCTAGAAAATTCATCAATGAAGGTCAACACATACCTTCCACCAACTAGAGATGGTTTGTTCATGAAACACAAGTCACTATGCACAAGTTCTAGATGATTATTTGCTCTCTAAGATTTCCATGTTAGAAATGTAACTTGGTGATTCTTTCCAAGAATACATCCTTCACATATTCAATGAAGGGGAAAAATTATGGGTAGATGAGTTACCATATTGCATTTTACCATTTGTTTTAGGCTTTGAAAATTCAGGTGTTTGAATTATCCATGCCACGGTCTACTTCTATTGTTGGTGTGGATTATGGATGTAGTCAGTCTAGCATATTTCTTGGGAATGTCATAGAACTTATACAATCAATCCTTTAGGTCCGAGAAATGTTCGGCAAGAATAACAAATTTATTCTTCATGTCCTTCACAACAAACCAATATGGAAGAAACTATACTTTCTTCCCAATCTTGGCTAGTTGGGGTATGGAAAACAAATTTGCACTTAGGTTAGGTACATGACACACGTTAGTGATCACATCATTCTAACATGAACAATATTTCTATAACCAACAATGGTAAGTGCATAATTATCTACAACAAACATTTATTTTTATGTAGCTTCTTTTAATGAAGAAAAGCAAGAAGCATCCTTAGCTATGTGATGGGTGCAACTAGATTCGATTATCCATTCACTTTGAGAAGTATGAACATGAAAGTATTGAGAAAAAAAAACATAAAATTTATATGTATATGCCTTACCTTATAAAATTTAGTTATGCAAGTTGGTCAATCTTTTAGTGGACACATCTCCTTCAAGTTTCTTCACTTTATCCTCTAGGTCTTTGGTCTTCTACTAGCAAGCATTCTTCATTTGTCCCAATTTCTAGTAATAGTGATAGGAATGCTTCTTTATACCTTCCTTTATAAAATTATAATCACCATGCTTCTTCTTGTCAATCGCATCAACATGGTCATGTTCCTTCTCCTATCGACCTCAAGTTCTCTATATTTCTATTGGCATTTTCCTTTCAACAAATGAGTCTATTTCTTGACCTATTTTTTTTCGTTCATCAATTGATTTCTCCTATGCCTTAATTAGCAAACCACATAAAGAATCATATTTATAGTCATTACCATCATCTTTTCTCAAGAACCAACTTACATGGAATGTTGAATATAACACATCATATTGAGTCTTTAGATTCATCAGAATCAATCATTTGAGTTCACCTTCTTACTGGGGAAAATATTTTTTGCCTTCAACCAATTTAAATTGAAGTTCCTTTTCACGGGCCAAATAATATTCAATTCTTTCAAAGGAGATAGTATCGAGAGAGATCAACTCTTTCTCAATCTGCATAACGTGAATTTTCTTGGTTTTATCAAACATAGTCTTTAGCTTCTTCCAAATATCATTTGAGAAGTCAATCCCACTTATGTGAAAGCAACTATTCCTAAATATGTAGGTCATTATGACTTCTATATCCTCATTCTTCATCTTATCAATGAAAAATTTCTGATGTTCATCCTTTGAATTTGCAACTCTAGTTTTTGTAAACTGCCACAACACTTTACTCTTCAATAATGTTTTCATATATTGTGCCCAAATTCCATAATTGTGTCCATTTATAACCACAATCTCTAGCCTAGAACTCATAATTTTTATCTACTAATCTAATCCTATATTTGTTTTGCAAGCCAAAATCCTAAGTCAATCTACCAAACAGATCTAACTTGTTAGGAGCACCAATAACCTCTACAAGACCTGTAGACAACAAACTAGATATAAAACCATTACCTTTGATACAATGTTGGAGAATCATAGGATTAGGTATATTAGAGAGATAGTATTCCAAGAGAGAGGTGGTGTCCAAATACATGGCTACAACACTTAAGCACGACCCAGCATAGCTCAACATACAAATAAGTGTAAGAAACCAAAATATTTCTGTACAAAATCTAGTGTTCACCTTGTCATAGATTGATACATACAACCATATTATATAGAAAGAATATGCAACCAACTCCCTTGAAGTGAGGAAGAATAACTCCATGTAGATTCATTAGGTTGTATAATGAACTCCTTAATTTTTTCCTTGTTTTATGCACTAGTTGATTGTTATGTTCTAATCACTCGACCGGTTGAATATTTTTAGTTGTCCATTTAGTCGGTCTCATAGTCGACTCCTCATTTGACCTCCCAGCCAACTATTGACTATTGGATAACTATATCCATAATATTTATAGGAGTGATGAACCTAAAAATCTTATTGTTCAGATAAGTCAAGAAGTTATTATGGTAGTTCATTGTGTTGTAATCATATTTATCAAAGGGGATTCAATGTGAACATTGAAGTATTCGTTGATAAGTGGTTATGCATGTGTGGCTAAACTCCCTCATGTCCTTCATTCCATCAAACTTCCACATCGGTTGATTCTAGTCGACACCCATGGTCTGTAAGTTATCCTATTGACCAAGTCACTGAAAATGATGAATCCAATAAATTAAAACTTTCACTCTTAGTAAGAAACGTGTTACTGGGAAATTGAATTTTTGTGGGATTCCATGAATGTACTTCATCAATCTAGATCTCATAGTCACTTTCCTTTCATGTTTGTTCTTCCTCTTTGGTCCCAAGTAAACTATGGTCCTAGTTGACTCTGGTCTTCTTTAGTCAATAACAACAACTATGCCTATAAATCATAGCATGCATAGCATCAAATAAGAGATTATTATGTTGGTGCCCATGGATTGGATTAGAAATCCCCAAGCACATGTTGAGTATTATTTCCTCTTCATTTTGATTCATTATTCCAATTCAAATACACTTTACTAGAAGTCAACTTATTTCACTTAAACTAGCACTCATTCTCTTAGAAAAACAATGCACCCCAATTGACCATTCTCCCTTAGCAATTTGATTCCTTGAAATTGATGTCTTTCTATTTAATCTAGTCAATTTGAGCCTCTAACATTTTGAGCCAAACCCATTTGACTTATCAATGATGATCCATTTCAGATCAAAGCTCTCCAATGGGAGGATTTTGGCCCTCAAAAGATACCAGTGAGAGATGAGGACATACTTCTGAATCTTTGCTTCCTTCATACCATTTTGTTAGCATTAGTGATTTCACATTGCACTCAATTTTCCATAGTTTAGTCTTCCCTCTTCAAGAATCATGGACCTTCTTCTAAAATATGGTATCTTACTCTAGCTCTACAAGTGTATTCAATGCAAAATATTGGACTATAAGAAGAACTTATTCTTATTGTTGTTATTTGTATCTCAACAACTTAATTTTTTTGGTTTCTCATTGCATCAACTTTCTACTAGGACATATCCAAACCTTATTCCCAACATGAAATTTATGATTAGTCCTATGATGGTCATGGCGAAGGTTGTACTTCCTTTGACTCTTCTCGAGTTTCTCTTGTATTTTCAGATGAATCTATGTGATCCTATCTAGAAACCTACCTACCCTATTTTCCTCCTCGTGCACTTCCTATCAAATTTCCCTTTTTTTCCCATAGATAACATGAAAATTTACATGTGTAAAATAACCATATCATAAATCAAAATGATATTTTTGGTGGAAGAATATATTAACATTTTATAAGAGCATTGAATATAAACTATTTGATCACCCCAAGTCTTCATATGTGTCCTATTGAAGACTATTAATAGCTGCACCAAATTTAAGTTAACTACTTAGGTTTACCCATTAGTCTAAAGATTTGACTAAAATAAAATGTTTCAACTTCATATCCATTATTTTCCATATTTTTTTCTAGAACTTTCCCAAAAATCTCGTGTCTCGATCGAGCACAATTATACAAGGCAATCCAATTTGTTCTCATACATATGAGAACAATAATTTGATTTCTTTTTTACCCTTGATGGTCATTTTTCATGGTGTTAGCATACACATCTTCTTGAATATGTTCAAGACCACAAACAAGTAATCATGACCTTTCCTAGTCATTGAAAATACCCCAAAAATAATCCATAGAAATACTTTCCCATGGTTAATTAGGGACTAACAATGGCATATACACCCCATGTATTATATCATTGTGTTTGTTACTGATGTAAATAAAATAACCTTTTATATAATTCGAAACTTTCTCCTACATATTAAGCCAATACACATACCTATGTAGATTCACTACGGTCTTCCCAACCAAAAATGTCCAGCAATACTTGAATTATGAGCTTCTCTAATCAATCATATCCTTATATCATATGGTGCATAGATGATCTAACTTATAAAGGAGCACATCTTAAATATGGTATTCATTTTCTTATAAATTAGTAATTGCTTTTTGTTTCAATCAATGATGTCCAAAATCAACATCTTCTACATACCCTTCTCCCATAATTTCATGGGTAAAAAAGTTCAAGCTACATCATGGTTCTATTAATGTGAGAAAATGACCCTTTTCAACTACATAAGATTAAATGGGGAAAGGGCCTAATTATACCTTTCTATATTGAAATGGAAAGCCCTCTTATTGTGGTTTGGCTATTGTATGAAAGGTAAGATGTTATTTTAGTGTTATTTATCTAATATGTTCTAAAATAACAAAAGTAATTGAAAAAATATAAATAAGGATGGATTAAATATGGGGAATGAGATGTAGGAAAATGCAAATGTATATAACTAAATCTTAGCTAAAGAAGAAAATAAGGAGAGCTGACAATGTAACCAATAATAACGAGAATAATCTTGTTTGTTAACATAAATGAAGTTGTCTGAGATTCTCCTAACTCCCTCCCAAAGTAAAACAATCCAACTATTGAGATACCTTCTCTATCACATATAAATAGTTAGTAACCAAGTTGGAATAAAATATGATTAGGAATATAACATTAGGGAGACTAGTCCACCAACTAAAGCATATACATGAATAAAAAAGATTGAGCAACTGAGAAAAGTCTCCAATAATTGAGAACCTCCTTGTTTCATATCAGATGTTACCAGGCACCACAAGCACCAATAGAATGAAACAATGATAGAAGAGTCCCAAAACCAAACACATCTCTATGTAAGAGTATTATGACAATGGCCATCAGTTTTCTATTTATTAACATATGAAATATATCTTACAAAGTAAAAAATAGAAACATTATTTATAAGATTGTGTGTGGCTCTTGGCCTTTGTGCTACCTTATCTCTTCAACTACCCAAGGAATCTCTTGGGATTCCCCACAAATCATTTCAACTTCCTCAAGCTCTCAATAGTCTACAAGGATTTCTTACCTACCTTAGGTTCTGAATCCTTTATAAGCTATGTTTTTGTCCTCATTTTGATTATTCAACCTTATTGTGAGGATAATATTTGATTAAAATATTCAATAATTACATTTTTTCTCAATCAAAGTGAGGTTTATCCATTAACCACATTTGACTCTTTGTACACACATGTTGAGCACAAGTTATATGATGTGGATAATAACTCCTACTTTCCCACTTGTACATACCAATCATTTTCTTCACAATGGGCACTTTTATGATCCTTTGCCTAAATGCTTGCAGAGTATTTTTTTTCCTTCGTTCATACTTGCCCATGGTTGAAATTGACTTTCTCTTCATGATAAATAGTGTTGGAAATTGCACTATCCTTCTACATGCTTAAGAATTACTCCAAGCTTTGGATTTCTTCTCCATTGGCTTTGGAGACTTGAATGGTTAGATTCTCATCATTCATTTTCATCAAAACATGATTGAAGCACAAAATTTCACTTCAATAACATTGTTATGCACCGATTCTTTCACCTTCCTTCTTCTCTCACATCTGTACATATGAAGAAAACCTTCATTAAACAAGGATAATGTGACAAACTCATCTCAAACTTAAACAATGATCTTCAAGAGTGATAAGGTATGACATTAAGGAGGCAAAAAGTAATACCAATGGCTACCAATATGGGAGAAAACCTCATTGTTAACTTCAATTGCATATAAATGTCAAACCTTATTGTTAACTTCAAATGCATATAAGTGCGTCATTCACAAGATTAATTCATTTATCTCTTTTTAAATTATGGGTTTGAAGACATGTACAATATAGGAATCAAATGTGAAGAAAATATGAGAGAAAAGAAGCCATTCATCTTGGCATTGCATCTATGAAATAAGAACAATCAATCCCTTGCTTAAAACCATAAATAATAATATAATATCATTTGCATTAAAAATAAAGCATTTGTTTGTTTTAAACATCATCAATTAGTTAAAAAGTATTTCCATCAAGATTCCATCAAGATAATAGAATGATCGGTCATGAATATAAGCCAAGTAAGTGATACAACCAGGCGATTATGGCACAATTTTATATGAGGAACACATTTCTAAAATGAGATATGCCCAAAAATTCGTGTCTTAGATAATGGTTTCAGATAGCTCTTTTTATTAGTCCTTGCCTTTGGATAGGGATTCTAGCTTTCACCTCACGATCAATTATTATTGTTGATAGTATATTACTTGGGTCGTTTTGGTATATTAGTTGGTGCATTTTGGAGGTAGGATCCGCTCTTTTTATTAGTCCTTGCCTTTGGATAGGGATTCTAGCTTTCACCTCACGATCAATTATTATTGTTGATAGTATATTACTTGGGTCGTTTTGGTATATTAGTTGGTGCATTTTGGAGGTAGGATCCGATATTATGCACTCTAATTTAAATTTGTATATTAATTTCATTTTTTTCATAAAATAAAATAATTTTTCTAATTTTGTAATTTTGTGGATTTATTTTTTTATTGATTAATATCATTGTGATATGACTTTTTTACTCTTATTTGTGAGTGTTTAAAATTAATTAAAAAAACAAAAATATCAATGTTTCAGGTTAATTCATATTTTACCCTTATTTATCAGTGTTTAAAATTAGTTAAAAAACAAAAATAACAATGAGTGAGGTCTGACATCACTCTTAATTCATATGTAGGTTAGTTGTTAGTGTTTAAAATTAATTAAAAAAATAATAATAATAACAATGGGTCTTTCCTAATTTTGTAATTTTGTGGATTTAATTTCTCATTGGTTAATATCATTGTGATATTACTTTTTTACCCTTATTTGTCGGGTCTGACATCACTCTTAATTCATATTCATTATCAGCATTATAATCGATAGTGGACATTATCTAACACTGCAATGGAATTAATTATCATCACTATAGTCGACATTGCACACAAGTTGACCACCCTACATATCCTTACATCTCCTATGACAAGTGACAATGGAATTAATTATCATCACTATAATCGACATTGCACACAAGTTGACCACCCTACATATCCTTACATCTCCTATGACAAGTGACTATGACATGTAGGTGTGGCCATTTGCATACCCATCAACAAATCGAAATCACACCAGATGTAGAAATTGGTGGAATGCCAAGCTTTCATTTTCTACTAGTATGACTTACTCTATGATCATATCTCCATGCCCCATGCCAATGGAAAATGTTTGCTCTCATGGTGATGTCAAATTCTACAGATTGGGCGTACATTCAAATGATGAGGAGTGTTGTAAGTATCTGTGAATGGAATGAAAGAGAAACCTAAAATTCGCTAGGAAATTCACTCTTCCTAGCAATGTCAATGTTGAGGGAATCTTTGTTTTGTGTGTATGGGGTTTTGACTATTATTGTGCCTAGGATTATCCCTACTATGAAGTCTAATACAATTAATATTTCTATTAACTGATGATAGAAGAAGGTATTGTATGGTGCTTCTCGTTTCTTTTCTCTTGAACTATAAGGAAGTTTTGTTCCATTTTTGTTCAATGAGAGGGATTTTCTGTGTGAGATCTGGTCTTATTATTCTTTGTGGGAAGTCTCGATTTGGATTTTCATTTGCGTAAGATGCAATTTTTTCATCAACCTAGAATGAAAGAATTGATTGCAATGGGTACTTTGCATTGATGCATGGTAGTGTAAATTAATATATTAATATGGTAAGTTTAAGATTTCACGTTAGCGGTTGGTACTTCTACTTTGTTCCAGGATTTTCAAGTCCATGTATGTTGTTATTACATTTACATTTATAGAGAAATCCTATGCCTGCCCTACAAACAACAATAATATTTCATTAACATAAAAATAAAAAATATAATTTCTAGCATTTTAAAAAATATAATTTCTAGCATTTCCAGGCCACAAAGGAAGGGATTTCCCATTTGAGGGTGGATGTATGCATACCTCAATTGTTGAGACATTCGTTATTGTTTTGGAAGCTACCACCGTTGTTAATATAATTTTATATGATATTTTCTACGAGTGCAAGTATCAACGAATAGCAACACAATAATTTGTCCTTGCCTCATGGCATTTTAGTGTTGTTCCTACCTCACCAGGTCTTATGACCCATTGTTTTTAATGGTACAGTCACACCGAATACGTTGATAATTGATCCTACCATTGATAGCATTCATATATCAGGAGCCCTGGCATTGAAACCTATCCTTCTATGGTGAAACTCATACTTGCGCACGTTTCCAATGGAGGTGGAAAACATGGCTAACATGCCTCAAAAATCAAAGTCATGATGATATGTTGAGGAAGATGATACGTTGTCATTATTGTGCTTTGCATGGCCTTTCAGAAGATGCATCTTACAGGACATTAAAAACATTTTGTCATCTTGTTGTCACTGCTCGAAGTCATTATAACAATACTCATTATGAGCTTAACATATCATTGTTATGTGAATTAAACTTGAGTGAGGAGGATAACATCCATTCCTCTCAACCATCCAAACTATACCCAATTAATTGTATACATGTATTATTACACTTGACATAGCTATTGTGATTTAAACGTTAACTAAACCTTTTTTCTTTTTTCCTTTGTTTCATATATTATTCTTGTTCATATAATTTTGATGATAAATTTGAAACTATAATGGTACCAATTCAAAGTTATAATAGTGAAAGGCTGAATTCTGTAGAGGAGGCCCGATGGCTCAACCTCCACTCGTCCTTTGAGTAACTCCAAAAGGTCATATTTAATAAAGGGCTAGGGTTCAATGGTGGGTACTTTTCCAACAATAAAATCAAAATAAAATTCCAACTTTCATAAACATTCACAAAATTCACTAAGCTACGGAATAAGATGTCGATTCACTAAGTTCGAATGACTTACTACCTCTCATGGTGAGGAAAATCATTGACTTGGAGCTAGTATCGCATACCATCCAAGGATAGTGATTTCATTTTTCGTAAAGATTTTACCAAAAATGAAACTCAATAAATCACTAAGCTCTTTGCATGACATAGTCACTAGGGTTGATGAGATTAAAATTCCAAACACTAAGATAAAAAATCAATTTACAATACATGGTGAAAGAAATAAATTATGAAGAAGTAGTGTTGCCAATTGTCCTGTTAATGAGGTCTCATCCTACGACAACATTTTTTCATTTCTTGATGACATCACTAACAAAAGCTATTAAATTCACCTTCCATCCACCCCCAAATAACTCAAATGTTGAGGTTGAGATCATTGGCCTCAAGTGCATGAGTTTTTAGATCATTTGGTTTGAGGTTGGCGATTTATCTTCTTACATGAGAAGCTTTTCTCACCCAACGAATTTATGCCAAACTTGGGCAAGGAAAATCAATAATCAAAAGTGGATATTAATGTGCACTTAAAAAACAATAAGGTCGGCATTGATGTCTGCCTTTTATGGTCATTATATTGCCTTTTATGGTCATTATATTGTTATTATTGCATGCACACCATTGTCATGACACCGATAACAAATTCAATTAGGAAAACCAACTAAGAACTAGAAATCATCCTCATCCATGAGTGTTGATCATACCAAAAGATTAAATTGCAAGAATAATGAATTGAGGTTGGTGAAGCTTAAAAAATTAAAGGTCCCCATGTCCTATTGGCATTAATTAATGGCTACAACAAATGGTGACATGCTTGAAAATCCAAGAGTCTATGATAGAAACAACATATATGAACAGGATGTGATTGTTGATACTGAAAGAGGGGTGAATCAGTATCAAGTACAATTTAAAACCTTTTTCAACTTATACTTAAACCATTCAATTATATCCAATGAGAAATGAACAATAGTATAAGAGTTACACCAATACATCACAATACACCATGCACAATATATGAGAAATAATCAATAGTTATTGTTCAAGGGAAGTAATGACTTCCAAAGGTAGCTACAGCTTCCAAATGTAAAGGGAGAGATAAACCTCCAAGAAGAAGATCTAATCCTCCAATATCAAGAGATATTTAAACTCTCCATCCTTGCCCCTTCCTTCCACCCAAGAATATATGAGAGATAATAAAAATTTACATTAAATCATCACCATCAACCAACCATCACATAGAGCATAATAATGCTTCCTGAGACTTCTTCAACTTCTGTAATTCTTCAATTATTAGAATACTCTGATCCTGTAGATAATATTACACAATGTATTCTTTGAAGCTCCTCCAATTCTCACTCCTTGAATGCTCCCCAAAAAGAAGTTATAGAAAGAATGGTAGACTTTATTCAATTCTGGTTTATTCGGGAGAGAGAACTTGTACAGAATGTCCTGCACTCAATATTTAACATCATATTCTGAAACTCGTACACAAGAAACTACAGTCCGTACGCTTTCCAATGAAATTTGTCCCACTTCATTTGGATTCTCTATGAAGAAGTTATGATTGTTTTACCCGGAACACTTGTTTATTGACTAGCTTCAGGATTGGTCAAAAACTCTATCTTCCACAGAGTGTATCTCCATAATTATAGTGAATTAAGAGATGGAACTTTTACCACAGGTACCTTTATATGTATTCTCAATACCATAGAAATTTCACCATCTGAATTGTTCTAGAAAAACAGTTATAGCGAAAATGGTAAGATGACCTGAAAATAACATACCTTAGAACACATCACCAAAAGACTTCATCCTCCCTTGAAATCCAGCCTTCTTTACTTCTGATTTCCTCTTAAATTTGACTTGTGTATCAAATTAATGTATAATAATATTTATCTATACCATTTATGTCACTTCCTTCTAACATTAGGACCGACCTGACACTTTCTTATTTTGTAATTCTTTTATTTAATTATCTTCAGGGCCTACATGTACTTCATTCTTCAATTCACTTTGTCATATTCAAAAATTCATTTATCATCAACCATGAGGATCTATGTGATGTGCCACATACCACTAGAAACAACATGATGTATACTATCCATCCATGGGTGTTTTATCTGAATGTGCATTGTCATTCATGTGCAAATACCTTCATCAATCTTGTGGTCCAAAACCAATGACTAGGGTTGACATCAATGACAACAACCAATCTTCCAACAATCTCCCCATTTTTCATTGATGGAAACACTCATGATCCCCCTATCATCATGATCCCAATTTCTCTCCCCCTTTGACATCAATTGCAAAGGGTAGGGCTTCTCCCCCTAAGTTTAATGGAAAAAGGTAACTCTCTTCTTTGGGCTGCTCTCCCTGAACATGTGGCACTCAATAATACTTCATCCTTATTTTTGGTCTTTGGGACTTTTTCTTCCTTGGAATCCTTTTCTGTGGCTTTTATCTTCTCTTTGTAGTTTCCGTCATATTGATTGAATCTTATTTGATTCTTGAAGGTAGGAAGTCTTCTTGGATATTCATCTCTTTTTAATCATTCATTCTTTCTGGTATCCTCGTCCACTTCTCATCAAGTATTTGTGTAGCTCTTTCTTCAACCTTCTTGTTGGTATTTGCATCTTCTTTGTATGAAGTTTCACCCATCCATCCAAGATGTGTTAAGTATTTTGGCACTTGAGAGTTTATTAATCTCTTCCTCAATGAGACAACTTCTTGTTCAAGTTTCTCACAATCTTCTTATTTCTTCATCATTTGGACATTCCTTACTTCTCCTATTCTTCTTTCTTCTTCGAGTAGAGTTTTCAAGGAGGAAGCTTTCTTCTCAGGTTTTATCATAGTATTCTAATTGTTTCTTCAGCTTACAACTATCTTTCCCAACTTCTCAGTTTAACTTTATGGACACCTAGCATGTCTTTGAGCTTGCTATTTTCAAATCTCAACATGATTCAATTTTTAAGATTCTCATCTTCTTGTTGAATTATTTATGCTTCATGATTTTCTTTTTTCTTCATTTGGAATTTTATTCTTAGGTGTCATCTCTTTCAATCCTTGGATGAGACATTTCAAATTCAACATGTCCTACCCCTTCACTACAATTAAAAGCAAAAGAATTGACCTATATTTAGCTACTGAAATCACATATGATGTTGTAATTTTCTTCAACTTTTTCTTCCTTTGAATAAAAGGTCTTGTAGCTTGTCCCAAATATCTTTTGATGATGCACATGATCACGCACCTTTGGTTTCTTGAATCCTATCAATCCATCAGGGATGGTATCTATTCACAATTATTGTTCATTTTCCTTCCTTGAGGAAGTCTTTGGTTTCTTCAAAGCATTGTATCTGACAAGCTGAGAACTAAACTTGTCGCTTCAGAGCTTTCAAGTATAAGTTTCCATTCTATTGCACTCCAGTATTAAAATTTCTTCCATAAACATCTGCCCCAAGAGCTTTCAAGTAAGTTTCCATTCTATTACTCCAGTATTCAAAATTTCTTCCATCAAATGGTGGAATCCCATTTGGAATTTTGTCTTCCATTTCTTCTTAGGATCTTCCTTCAAGTGGTTAAAATGCACTAATGGTAACCCGCTCTGAAACCAATTGTTGATACTGAGAGGGGGGTGAATCAGTATCAAGTACAATTTAAAACTTTTTTCAACTTATACTTAAACCATTCAATTATATCCAATGAGCAATGAAAAATAGTATAAGAGTTACACCAATACACCACAATACACCATGCACAATATATAAGAAATAATCAATAGTTATTGTTCAAGGGAAGTAATGACTTCCAAAGGTAGCTACAGCTTCCAAATGTAAATGGAGGGATAAACCTCCAAGAGGAATATACAATCCTCCAATATCAAGAGAGATTTGAACTCTCCATCCTTTCCCCTTCCTTCCACCCAATAATATATGAGAGATAATAAAAATTTACATTAAATCATCACCATCAACCAACCATCACATAGAGCCTAATAATGCTTCCTGAGACTTCTTCAACTTCTGTAATTTTTCAATTCTTGGAATACTCTAATCCTATAGATAATATTACACAATGTATTCTCTGAAACTCCTCCAATTTTCACTCCTTGAATCCTCCCCAAAAATAATTTATAGAAAGAATGGTAGACTTTATTCAATTCTGGTTTATTCTGGAAAGAGAACTTGTACAGAATGTCTCGCACTCAATATTTAACATCAGATTTTGAAACTCGCACACAAAAAACTACAGTCCGTATTGTTTCCAATGAAATTTTTCCCACTTCATTTGGATTCTCTATGAAGAAGTTATGATTGTTTTACCCGGAACACTTGTTTATTGACTAGCTTCAGGACTGGTCAAAAACCCTATCTTCCACAAAGTGTATCTCCATAATTATAACGAATCAAGAGATGAAACTTTTACCACGGGTACCTTGATATTTATTCTCAATACCATAGCAATTTCACCATCTGAATTGTTCTAGAAAAAAAGTTATAGCGAAAATGGTAAGATGACCTGAAAATAACATACCTTAGAACACATCACCAAAAGACTTCATCCTCCTTTGAAATCCGGCCTTCTTTACTTTTGATTTCCTCTGAAATTCGACTTGTGTATCAAATGAATGTATAATGATATTTATTTATACCATTAATGTCACTTCCTTTTAACATTAGGGATGACCTGACACTTTCTTATTTTGTAATTATTTTCTCTAATTATCTTCAGGGCCTACATGTACTTCCTTCTTCAATTCACTTTGTCATCTTCTAAAATTCATTTCTCCTCAACCATGAGGATCCACGTGATGTGCCACATACCACTAGAAACAACGTGATGTATACTATCCATCCATGGGTTATTTATCTGAATATGCATTGTCCTTCAAGTGCAAATAACTTCATCAATCTTGCGGTCCAAAACCAATGACTAGGGTTGACATCAATTACAACAACCAATCTTCCAACAGTGATGATAGATTCATCTATTTTTAATAGATATCTTAGGGTTGACATATAAATGGAATCATTGAAGGTACTCCTCTTGTTGGTCTCCAAAATGTTAAACATGCATACAATTGTGAAGTTTCACAATGAAGAAAGGACTACCTACACAAATATTCAAAATGTCTCTAACGTCTTGAATGTTTTACAATCCAGAACACCCATTAGGTTGTAAGGTATTCCTTGGTGTGCACTTAAAGCATTTGAGGTTTACTAATCCATGTTTGGCCAATAATTTTATGACATCTAGATATCTATGATTGCAACCAAGATGGTTGATAGCTACTTATGAATGATATATATTCATGTGATTATGATTAGTTCATACTTTGTGGATGAATGCACAAATGATTTATTTTAGTGTATATTATTCCTTCATGACGATGATGTGTAATCATGGTGTTACAACAAATTAAAATGGTGTAATGCTCGTTAATAAGATTTCATATACTAACATATAATCACTTTATCATGTGTAAAGGATTGGTATATTGGGATGATGATGATGTGTAATCATGGTGTTACAAAAAGTTGAAATGGTGTAATGCTTGTTAATAAGCTTTAATATGCTAACATAGTAGCACTTTATCATGTGTAAAGGATTGGTATAGTGGAATGTTGACTATGTGTTTCTATTCTCAATAACTAATTCACATACACTTATGACATAATTTTCATTTGAAAAGTGAATCTAGGGTATTCACTTGACATAAAGAGACAATATGTAACCTCGCAACCCATTGATGCACTACTATAAAGTAAAGGTCAGCAAAGGGAAAAGAGGCAATGATTGAACATTGGCAAAGTGGGTTTTGAATTCTCCCATGGTGAAATTAGACTAGATGGCTATCAAGTTGATCCAAGGGTTGAAATACAAAGGGATAAACCCTTGAACCATTGTATTCATCCTTTCCTTCCATACCCTGTCTCACCTTGATATGCTTCCTTTTCCAAAATTGATTTAGAACTTCTAAGCTTGTAATGTTCAAGATCTGTCTTGCATATAACAATAATTAGTTGTCAGTCTTGTTTAAGCAAGTTTTTTGTGAGGAGTGAAAATTTAAAATTATATGTTCAAGCCCAGCTTTGTGGCTAAGATAAGGCCAAGATTCAACATCTTATTTAAATGTGCATTTGTTGTGGTTGTTTCCTGAATTAATCCACTTTTCTCGACTATGCAACAAGTACAATGTTAAAGAATGGAACCCCTTCTCTTCCTAGCGGCCCAGTATTTAACATAGCCTGATAGCCATCTAAGGTTAGAGTTTTGACTTCCTCAACCCTCAATTAGTGATAAGGTTTGGATATTTTAGAATCTTCTTGAAAAAACACAGATGGTTGGCCCCACAAATTTGAGTAATGGGGGCCAACGTGGCATCCACCTGCATGGTGGTCAAAAAGGTAGTTCAACTTTTGGGAGGTGTAACTTTTCCATATGATCCCCTAATGAAATGATTCTTGCATCATTGGAAAAGTATCAGTGTGTAGAACATCGTCAATAGAATCCAGGAATTTTTCCGACCAAAAAATTCCATTTAATGCCTTAAAATGGGTCTGGAAGGTTTCGAACCAAATTTTCCAAATCGAGACCTATGCTATAATGGCCCTATAAGACGATTCCTCCAATTTTCCACCTATAAAGTACCAATATAAAATTATATGATGATCCAATCTAGATCATACCTCCCCATTTAGGGAAGATTTTGGTCCCCAAAATATTTACTAAATGAGGTGAGGGAATTTTTCCTCTACCTTCTCTCTAGAGTACCATTTTCTTTTCCTAGAAGTTGTATTTTCAACCCAAACTTCCAAAGTCGTGCTACCCATGTCTTGTAGTTTAGACTTCCTCTACAAATTTGTGACTTCTTCCAACTCTACCTGAGAAACTAGTGCTAAGTCCTCTATGGTAGGTAGGACCTTCTCCTCCTCCTGATCCAACATGGAAGGCTCATAGGGTTTAAAATTCTCCACATTCACTACTGAGTAAATGCACATGTATGGGGGTAGACTGATTATGTAGGTGTTATCTCCCACCTACTCCAATACCTCAAATGGGTCATAACATAGAGTCTTGATCTTCTTACTAGGACCCTGTAGTCTTTCCTTGTTCAATTGTAGCCAAAATCTATCTCCCACTTTGAATGAATTATTCTTTTTGTGTTGATCATATATGGCCTTATACTCTTCCTGTGACTTCTTTAGTGTCTCGTGTACTCGCAAATGGATCTTTCTAATATTTTCAACAATTTTTTCTACTTTCAATGCTTCTCCTATGATGTCTTCCCTCACTTCTTCTTGTTATACATATACAACATCCAAGGTTGAAGGAGGAAGACACCCAAAGAAAGTTTCAAAATGGGACTTACTAGTAGAAGTATGGAGTACTCTATTATAAGAGTGATGAATATAGATCAAATTTTCATTCTAGATTTTTGAGTAGTTATGATTCTAACCCCACAAAAGATGCAACAAATTCTTGTTGATGACTTTTATCTACCCATATGTTTGTGGATGAACTTTTGTAGATCTCTTCAACTTAGTGTCAATTTTCTCCCAAAGTGTATCTCAAAAGTCACTAAGAAATCTTGTATCCTTGTCTAAGATGATGCTCCTTAGTATCCCAATGTGCACTCAAACGTATCCAAAGAACATGTTTGTTTCATCTTTTCCTTTGATAGTATTTTTACAAGGAATAATAATATACATCTTGTTGAACCTATCAACTACCACAAATAAATATTCATGTCCCTTCTTATTTGTTGGTAAACCTCCCACAAAATCCATGGAAATTCTTTCCCAAGGTTGAGTGGGTATAGGTAAGGGATGATATAGACCTTTTTTTCTATTAATAGGCTTTCTTGAGAAAAACCGTATGCATCCTCTAACATATCCAAGGTCAAAGGCATAAAATACCCAAAGCAAGTTTCAAAAGGGGACTTACTAGTAGAAGTGTGGACTACTATGTTATAAGAGTGATGAATATAGATCAAATTTTCATTCTAGGTTTTTTAATGGTTCTAACTCTAACCCCTCAAAAGATGCAATAAAGTCTTTTTGATGACTTATGTCTTCCCATCTGTCTGTGGATGAAATGTTGTAGATCTCTTTAACTTAGTTTCCATCTTCTCCCAAAATGTAGTTCAAATGTCACTAAGAAATATGGTATCCATGTCACTAAGAAATTATATGTGCACCCAAACCTAATCAAAGAACATGTTTGTTTCATCATGTCCTTTGATGGTGGTTTTACAAGACATAAGAATCTACATCTTTTTGAACCTATCAACTACCACAAATAAATAGTCATGTCCCTTCCTATTTGTTGGTAAACCTCAATGTTTTCTCAAGGTTGAGTGGGTATAGGTAAGGTATGGTATAAAACTTTTTTCTATTACTAGGCCTGCTCAAACAAAAAAGTATGCATCCTCTAATATACCATGCTACATCCTCTTGCATTATGGGCCGATACACAAACATTTATAAGTTAGCAACTATATTCCCAACACCAAAATGTCTTGGAACATTGGAAGTATGAACCTCTCTAATAAGCTGCAATATTTCACCTTTAGGAACATAGAGCTTGTCTAGCTTGTAGAGTACCACATTCTGGAGATAATAGTCAGCCTTATTGTCACCTTATTCTACATGAATTTGGCTTTGTAGTTGTTGAAACACCTCCTTGAAGTCCTCATCTCCTATGTATGCCTCTTTGTATGCATGAAGGGTAAATAGCTCCATGTGCATAAGAGTTCCCAAAGTTGTAATCTTGGATGTGGGTGGCCTTGAAAGCATATCTACCAACTTATTAGTGTTTCCCTTCTTATACTTGATGACTAGATGAAATTTCTACAAAAACCCCATCCACTTGTAATGTTTGATTTGTTGAAGCCTACTCTAGGCCTGCAAATACTACAATGGTTGGTGATCTATGTGGATAATAAATTCCTTGCCCATAAGATAGTGCTTCCACTCCTTAATAACTTGAAGCAGAGCATATAGTTCGTTATCATAGGTAGGGTAGTTTAAGACTCCCCCATGAAACATTTTAGAATGATAGCATATCGGCTTACCTCCTTGCATCAAAATTGCTCCCATAGCATATCAACTTACCTCCTTGCATCAAAATTGTTCCCATAGCATACTTGCTTGCAATTGTCTCCACTTCTAAAGGATTTTTCAAGTTAAGCAATGTGATAAATGGTTCTTGACTAATCTTTCATTTTAGCTTGTTGAAATCTTTTCGTTGATTCTTTCCCCACTGGAAACTATTACTACTCTCTATTATGGCTTGGAGTGGCATAGCTACCACTGAAAAGGAAGCTATGAACTTTTGTAGGTAATGTGCTACCCTAGCAAAGATCCTAACTTCAGTGACATTAGTAGGAACTGGTCATGTTATGATGGCCTCAATCTTTGCAGGTGTTAGGATATTTAAACACTTGGGAGTTATTTAAGATCAACTTGATCTAATGTTTCATTAGGTTAAATTTTATTTCTTTAGTATGCATTTGTAATCTGACAGTCATGATATGTTCCCAACATAGAGTGATCTGATGGCTCATATTCTCCTCAATACTAACATCTACATTGATCTATGGCTTGACACCCAATTGGTCCATGATCTATATTTAAAGAGCATGGAGGGTCATTTTCTCATGATTTATTATGAGAAAGTCTTTGTAATATTTTTTCTTTTGGATTAATAAATTGCGTCAAGTGGCCATCTTGGTCAGGGCCATGGATGTTTCTCCACGAGGTTTTTACCACATAAAAATATCAGTGTGTTGATATTTTATCTAGTTGTGTGACTAGTTACTAAAGATCTTCGTCCTCTTTTAGAATACCTGTTTTGTCGAACATGGTATCATAGCATATTTGAAGACCCACTCTCGTTGAAGATCAGGATCTTGAATTCATGTTGTCGCATCTCTAGTTTATGCTATTTGCATACACCTATGGTCCAAGAGGATTGTTCCATTGCATCTAAAGAACTCATTTTAGTTATGAGCACTTTTCGGTTCACTCAGAAAGGTTTTTGTTTTCCCAAGATATGGAAATTTCAGCCAGATCTGGAGGTATAAATCATGAATACGCCCTTTTTAAATTTTTATTACAGAGATAGTATTTCAGTTTTCTATTTTTGTTTCTAGGTTCCTACTCTTTCTGGTCTATGTATTCTTTTTTCCCTATGCTATGTGTGATCCCGACAAATCAGAAATAGAGTGGAAAGTTTTTTTCTTGGTTGTGCATGTTCTTTGTCATGTGCTATGTGTGATCTTGGTAAATCAGAAACAGAAAGAAAACTTGTATTTTTTGGGTAATCTAACCGAGATCTAACCCTTGTTGTTGTTGAGAAGTGAATTTTGTTTTGTGTGTGAATGCATGAAAATAAGTTTTTTTTAGTATGCACCTCAAGTTCATCTTCAACAAAAACAATAATAACAACAACCCCCATCATCATTCTTAAGATTATAATGTGTTTTCCACTAGCTTGCTTGGTTAAAAGTTGGTTCACTTAGTAAGAGGTCTTGAGTTAAAATATATTTTTTGTTACTTTTTTGAAAAATTTCATGCATCCATTGTAAAGTGAAATTCACTTAATTTATAAAAGTGAATCACTATAAAGTAGTTTTAATATTCACTTTTAGTTACTTTTTGCATGCAACTTTAATTTACAAAGTAATTGTATTGTAAAAGTGATTCTTGATTATTCTATAAAAGTGGGTCACTTCATAAGAAACTCATTTTTAAAAGTGAGGTGATAAGAAGTTAGTGAAGGTGAGGCATCACCATGTCGACCAACCTCTACTTGCCACATGGTTCTTTGGTTATAATTTATGTTTTTTTTCAAAAGGGCATAACTTTCACATCCGAAGTCTATTTTCAGTGTCATATTTTTGAAATGGCCTATATTTTCAATAGCTTTCCATTGAGACCATCAGTTTTAGTTTTTAAATCCATATTCTCTGCATATTTAATATGGCTTCTCCTAGTGATATTTTTCTTACCAGTACCAACTACTTTTCATGGAAATCCCATATGAAGGATGTACTAAGAAGTAATGGTTTGTACCATATTACCTTGGGAAAATAACAAGCCTCCACTAATCCCAAAAAGAAATCCAAATGGGATAATAAGTATGATGAAACACATGGACTAATCATAATGTCCATCTCTCCTAATTTAAGGTTTCACCTTCAAGGAATTGATGACCTAGAAAAATCTTGGGAAAATACTGAAGTTGTGTTTGGTAAACACAATGTTATTCAAACCCACTAGATAGAAAATCAGCTAATGACTTTAAGTCCCAATGTTTTTCCTTGCATTAAAGATTATTTATCTAAGTTCAAAACACTTAGAATTCTATGTATAGACCGCAAAATAGATTTTAAGGAACACCAATGCATCTATATTATTCTTTGTAAGCACGTTAGTGCATATTTTCTGTTTGTATCTACCTTTTTTTCCACCAAAGAAGCTCTAGGGAGTGGTTTCCAAGATCCCACTCTTAATTCCTTTTGTGATGCTTTGATTATAGTGCAATATAAGCTTGTGAAACTTGGAGTGATCATCACTATCAGTACATCCAACAAAGCCTTAGTGGCCTAACATAAAGATAATTCCAAGAACCCCAAGAAGAAACATCCTCACCACAACAACAAGAAAAACAAGGGTCCCAAACCCTCTCAGCTAGATTCTTCTCCTAATGGTGACAAATGAGAAAAATCCAAAAGTAAGAAGATTGACAGACATTGCGACTTTTGTGGAAAAGATGGTCATGTGGATTCTAAATGTTTTAAAAACATGGAAGCCTTAGAAGCAGCGATGAAGAATCACAACATCAATATTAATTATTCTTCTTCTTCTTCTCGACATGCACTTTATGCTTCTAGTTTCTCTTTCAATGAAACTTCTACTTCTTCTTCTAATGAGTGGCTTATTGATTTTGGAGCATCTTATCATATGGCTAAGGATAAAGCCATATTTTCTGCTCTAAATGAATGTAACACCAAACAAATATTTTTTGGTGATGATATTAGATATCTTAGTGTTGTAGGGTCTGGAACAGTTCAGGTAGACAATGGTTATTTCAATAATGTGTTATGTGTTCCAAGTCTTTCCTACAATCTTCTATCAGTGTATCAAATCACTCATTCAAGTGAAGGTAAAATCATAGAATTTTTACCTCAACAAGTTGTAATCAAGGATTTAAAATATCCTAAGCATGTCCTTGCAACTGGAATTGTTGACGATATTACCAAGTTGTACAAGTTTAAAAACTTTGGGTCATCATCTTTCCCATCAATTTTTTTCTTCTCGTAGCGATGTCTTGAGAAAACTTTGGTATGAGTGGTTTGGTCATCTAAACTATTGCTCATTGCAACAACTATGTAATCGACACATGGTCATTGGTCTCCCTCTTGTTTCTTTTAGAGATGGTATTTGTGCCGGTTGTGTTCTCGACAAACATCATCAGGAAAATTTTGACAAACATGCCTCTTGGAATGCCTCAGCCCTGCAACTTGTTCAGTGATTTGTGTGGTCCGCCTTCTTCTCCTTATCTCTCTAGGTGAAAGTGTTTTTTAACTTTCATTGATGACTTCTCCATATTCACTTGGGTTTACTTCTTAAAACTAAGAGAGAAGTTTTTGACAATTTTTTGGCCTACAAGGACCTTGTAGAAAAACAATATGGACATCAACTTCAAAGATTAAGAAGAGATAATGGAGGGGAATATGTGAACAATAAATTTACAAGTTACTGCATTACAAAGGGAATTAAAATGCAACACAGTATTCCATATACACCACAACAAAATGGTGCTTCTGACAGAAAGACTGACACATTAAAATAAATGGATAATTGTGTGATCTAATCTAAGGGATTAAGTCTTCATTATTGGGCAGAAGCCATCAATTTTGCAAATTACATAGTAAAACGTACTCCCACAAAGGCTCTAAAAAATATAACACCGAAAGAATCGAGGAATAAAATTAAAACACATGTAAGCCACTTTCGTGTATTTGGTAGTGTAGCATGGGCTCACATTCCTAATGAGAAAAGGAAAGATTTACAGCCTAAAAGTGAGAAGTGTATTTGTGTTGGATATTTTGAATATGTCAAAGGTTACATATTTCTTCAACCTCATTCTAATGAAATTTTTATTAGAAGAGATGTTAAATTTGATAAAAATCTCTTGACCTGTGAGCCTAATTCAGTATCTGTGCCATATTCGACTTGCGAGCCATCTTCGTCGTTTGTGACATCGTCTATTCCTATTATAGTTTATTCGTATTCAGATGATGATAGTGAGGATGAAAATCCACCTCCTCCTACTCACCTTCTTCTAGATAAGTCCATTGAACATGAACCTGCACCAGCACCACCACTTCTGAGATGAGTATGTTCAACACAAGAAGTAGTTGGTGATCTTATCGGTGATCCTACAAATTAGCATCGAACACGTTCACAGTTCCAATGAGACTCTTCTCTTTTGGATCAATTTTTAGAGACTCATGATCCAAAAACATTTATAGAAGCTTCAGGTCATCCAGATTGGGATATAACAATGAATGAAGAGAATATTTCTTTAATGGAAAACAATACTTGGTATCTTGTACCTCTTTTGAAAGGAAGAAAAATTGTCATATGTAAATGGGTCTATAGAAATACATATGCATCAGATGGAAGTGTTGAAAGACACAATGACTAGTTAGTTTCTAAAGGGTTATGTCAAGTTGAAGGCATTGACTATAATGAAAAAAATTCCCCGATAGCCAAAATAAATTCCATCCTCCTTGTTTTAGTCCTTTCTCCCTCACATGAATGGGAGTTCCATCATAGGGATGTTAAATCCACCTTCTTACATGGGGATTTGCAAGAATAAATCTACATGGAACAACCTCCTAGCTATGTCTAGAATGACTCCAACCTTGTTTTTGGCATTAAGAAATCTCTTTATGGTATTAAGAAAGCTTCTTGAGCTTGGTATGACAAAATGGACAACTTTCTTTTTAACATCGACTTTTCTAGATGTCATTCTGACCCAAATTTATATGCCAAGAAAGTAGGAAGTCATCTCATAATACATGTTCTTTATGTTGATGACCTTATCCTCACTCATAGCGACCCTAAACTTTTAACCATGTGAAATCCATCCTTAAAAATAAATTTGAAATGACAGACTTAGGATTTTTTTCATTATTTCCTTGGAATTCAGGTATAGAAAAACAAGGAATATTTTTTTGTTTCTCAGTGTAAGTATGCTTGTGACCTTCTTTATCACTTTCACATGAAATATTTTAAACCAGCCCCTTCTCCCTTCTAGTCTGGAGTCAAACTTGTTGCCACCTGTACTTCTCCCAAAGTTGATACCACTTTGTACCATCAATTAGTTGGTAACCTCTTATATTTAACTAATACCCAACCTAATATTTCCTTTGTTGTTGGTATTGTTTCCCGGTATATGCAAACACCCCATGAAAGCCATTAGAAAGCAGTTAAAAATATACTTCGGTATTTATGGGGTACAATTTAATTCGAGATAAATTACAGTTCATGGGGGAACTCCATTGTTGGTTGGTTTCACTAATTCGGATTGGGCCAGTGAATTTAACGATCAAAATTCTACTACAAGTTATGTTTTCAACCTTGGTTCAGGACCTGTCACTTGGGCTTGTAAGAAAAAATAGGCTATCGATCTTTCTTCAACAGAATCAAAGTATCGAGAAATGGTTAATGAAAGTCAATAATCCTTGTGGATTCGAAGGATCTTTTCATAGTTTGGATTCCAATAATAGCATATGACTACCCTTCGGTGCGACAATCAGAGTGACATCAAGCTCACTTAAGATCCAGTTCAACATCAACGCAGAAAATATAATGAGAAACACGTGAACTTCATCATGAAGATCATTCAATATCAAGTTATTGAAGTGCTCTTCTACTCTATAGAAGATCAATTTGCAGACATTTTCACGAAGCATCTTACAGAAGTGAAGTTTTCCAAACTTTGATCTATGTTAGGAGTTCAAAAAATTGTCATTAAGGGGGGATAGTCTCTAATGCTTCCTTCCTTCTCTTATTTTTTCACCTTTGTATATCCTTCAATCCTATCCCAAGTTGTTCTTAAGGGGGGATGTTAGGATATTTAGACACTTAAGAGTTATTTAAGATGAACTTGGTCTAATGTGTCATTAGGTTAAAGTGTGTTTCTTAGTATTTTTTTTATTATGCATTAGTATGCATTTGTAATTCAACGGTCACGATATGTTCCCGACATAGAGTGATATTGTTAAGCCCTAAATATTCCCCTAGATCTCCAAGGGATGACTGATAAGCATTCCAAAGTATTTGAATATATTCCCAAAGTTCTTCCACCCACTCGAAATCTTGATCATGATATTCACCTAATTCTTGGGAGTGTTCCTCCTAACATCAGGCCATATAGATACCCTTATGCCCAGAAGAGTGAAATTGAGCACATGGTTGAAGAAATGTTAGAGGATGGCATTATTAGACCTAGCCAAAGTTCTTACTCTGCACCGGTGGTAATGGTATTCAAAAAAGATGGCTCATGGCGTATGTGTACATATTATAGAGAGCTCAACAAGATCACTATTAAAGATAAGTTTCCCATTCTTGTCATTGATGAATTGTTAGATGAACTACATGGAGAAATCTATTTCACAAAGTTGGATCTCCATTCAGGGTATCATTAGATTAGAATGAAGGAAGAATATATCCCAAAAACATCATTCTGAACTCATGAAGGCCATTGTGAATTTTTGGTCATGCCTTTTGGCCTTACAAATGCACCTTTCACATCCCAAGGTTTGATGAATTCCATTTTCAAGCCCTTCCTTCGAAAATTTGTGTTAGTATTTTTTGATGATATACTAATCTATAGCAAGTCTTGGGAGGATCATGTGCGACATGTTGACAAGGTGATACAACTACTAAAGGAGAAACAACTATATGCCAAACCATCCAAATGTTTCTTTGGGGTGAATTAGGTAGAGTATTTGGGTCATATTGTATCTCATGAAGGTGTCAAGGTAGACCCTAACAAGATTAAGTCCATGATGGACTGGCCGATTCCCAAAACATTGAAGAATCTTAGAGGATTTTTGGGTTTGACAGGTTACTACCGCAAATTTGTTCGGCACTATGGAAGAATAGAAACACCTTTAATGACACTAAATAAAAAGGATGCATTTTCATGGACTCCAGAGGCAACTAAAGCTTTTGAACAATTTAAAGAGGTGATGTGCAAAGCTCCTGTCTTGACCACTCCAGACTTCACAAAAACCTTTATTGTGGAATGTGATGCCTCGGGAAATGGAATTAGTGTTGTCCTAATGCAAGAAGGAAGGCCCCTGGATTTTGAAAGTCGACCACTCAAGGGAAAGGACTTACCCAAATCCATTTATGAGAAGGAAATGATGGAAATACTACATGCATTGAAAAAATGGTGTCCTTACCTAATAAGTAGGCACTTCAAGGTCAAAACAGATCATGATAGTCTTAAATACTTCTTGGAACAAAGACTATCATCATAAGAACAACAAAAATCGGTGACCAAGATATTGGGTTATGATTTTGAAATCGTCTATAAAAAAGGGAAGCAAAATGTTGTGGCAGATGCACTCTCAAGAAAGAATGAAGATGTTGAGGCCTTTCTCTGTGCTATCTCGATCATCCAACCTAATTGGATAATAGAATCAAGGGATGAATGGAATAATGATGAAAAAGTGTGGACTCTCATTCAAAGGTTGTAGTAGGATTCCAATGCATCAGATACATTTACATGAAAAAATGATTCACTATGGTACAAAGATCGCTTATATTTATGTAAGAACTCCCAACTCAAACAAAAGGTACTATTGGAATTGCACACCTCTCCAGTAGGAGGGCACTCGTGATTTTTGTAAACCTACCATAGGGTCAAGAAGGAATTTTTTTGGGATGGCCTTAAAACTGATGTTCAAAGGTTTTTAGTAGAATGTTCAGTTTTCCAACAAAATAAGGTGGAAATAATTAATACCCTAGGTCTTTTACAACCATTAACCATCCAAGTCAGCGCTAGGAGGAGGTTTCCATGGATTTCATAACAGGGTTACCAAAGTCTGAAGGAAAGAGTGTCATCATGGTGATTGTTGATAGACTCACCAAATATGCACACTTTTGTGCACTCTCTCATCCCTTCAAATCCATTATAGTTTCCACCGCATTCAAGGAGACAGTTCAAAAGCTACATGGTAGCCCAAATATTATTGTAAGTGATAGAGATCCCATCTTCACTAGACATTTTTGGACAAAATTATTTTCTTGCTTGGGTACTCAATTGGCTCATAGCTCATCCTATCATCCTCAATCTGATGGACAAACCGAGATAGTGAACAAATGTCTGGAAGGCTACCTTCGTTGCTTTTTCTCTGATAAACAAACACAAAGGTTCAAATGGTTACCCTTGGCAGAATGGTTGTATAACACTTCCTTTCATACTGCAACAAAAATGACACCATTTATTGCACTCTACGGATACCACCCTCCTTCCATCACTTCTTCTCTAAAAGAAAAATCTAAGGTTCAAGCAGTGGAAGATCACATTGAGCATCAACAACAAGTTCTCCAAATCTTAAAGGACAACTTGAACATGGCACAGAATCGCATGAAACAACAAGCAAATCAACATCGTAGAGAAAGAAGTTTTGAAGTAGGGGATTGGGTGTTTTTAAGACTACAACCATAAAAACATGTGTCCCTCAAGCAAGCCAAGAAGGATAATAAATTATCACCAAAGTACTATGTCCCTTATAAGGTGTTGCAAAATATTGGTACTATGGAATACAAATTGGAGTTGCCTACATCTTCACGAGTACACCCAGTTTTCCATGTTTCATGCTTAAAGAAGGTTATAGGTGACAATATCCCAATTCAAACTATATTGCCAGAACTTGACGAGGAAGGAAAAATCATATTGGAGCCTAAGGCCATCACTGACATAAGAATTCACCAGCTAAGGAATAGATCCATTTCATAGTATTTCGTTAAATGGAGGAAACTACCTGTTGAATACTCCAGTTGGGAAGATGAGACTTTTATACAGAAGCATCCAGAGTTACTCAAGCATTGCGGACAACACTTGTCTCAAGGGGAGGGGCATGCTAAGCCCTAAATAGTGGCTCATTACCCCTTAATTGGGGCATATTACATTAGTAATGTTATTTTATTTATGTTGGCTTTAGTCCATTAGTCGTAATTGTACCTCCTAGTCTCCTATATATACGAAGGATACATTTTCATTTGGAATCATCTTGTATTTGGACATTTATGTGGGGTATAAGGAGGTTGCCCCCTCAAAGAGGCTTATTACCTGAAATTATCTCTTTTTCAAGGCGTTGAGTACTTATTCTGAGTTTTTTCTATGCTATATTGATATTTGGTTCTTAAAAGATATGGTTGCTCATATTCTCCTTGATCCTAACAGCTACATCGATATGTGTCTTAATACCCGATTGGTCCACAATCTATATTTAAAGAGCATGGAGGGTCATTTTCTCATGATCGATTGTGAGAAACTCTCTGTAATATTTTTTCTTTTACATCAATAAATTTCGTCAAGTGGCCACGTTGGTTGGGGTCGTGGATGTTCCCCACAAGGGTTTTACCACGTAAAAAAATCGTTGTGTTGATCTTTGATATGGTTATGTGAGTGGTTACTAAAGGTGCTTGTTCTCTTTTTGAATACTTGTGTTGTCAAAAAACGGGGACTATCTTGAGCTCTCCTCCACTGATCACATACCCCAAATATGCCAATGATTGTTGAGAAAACTCACATTTCTTGAGGTTAGCCAAAATCTTGTGCATTTTCAAAGTCTCTAACACCTACATTAGATGTGATATGTGCTCCTACCAGGTAGAGCTATAAACCAATATATCATCCAAATACATTATAACAAATGAATACAAATATGGGTGCAATACATCATTCTCTAGTCTCATAAATGTAATTGGTGCATTAAATAAACCAAATGGAATTACCAGCCATTCATAGAAACTTGTCCTTGTCTTGAAGGAAGTCATTTAGGTGTCTTGTTATTTGACATGTACTTAGTGGTATCCTGATTTGAGATCCAACTTGGTGAAGTACTTGGCATGCTGCAACTGGTCTAACAAATCATCGATAATAGGCAAAGGGTATTGATTCTTGAGTGTAATCTTGTTTAAGACTCTGTAATCAATATATGTCTTCCAAGTCCCATCCCTCTTGGTTATTATGATAATAGGTGAACCACAGGGTGAGGTGCTTGGTCAAATTAATCCCTACTCCAATAGATGCCACAATTGTTTCTTCGCTTCATATTCTTCTAGAATAGACTATATATACAACCCAATATTGGGTAATGGGGATTTAGGCCACAACTATATCTCATGCTCCACTTCCCTCTTAGGTGGTATCCCATTAGGCTCTTGGAAAACTCCTTTGTATGTCTATAGAAACTCCTCCAACTAATTCATCACTCGGCTAATTCTATCAGAAAAGAAAAACATACTTTTTACTTGAACTAATCAACTTTTTGGCTTGGTTGGTACTTACTAGTGAGTTCTTCAATTTACCTTTATGTGCATTTATGATGAAATACTTCCCATCCTTGATCAAGCGGTACTTTTTTCTCTCCTCATGAATATTTCATCCCTTATATACATGTAGGGGATTCCAAGCACTACTCTGCACACATCAAGGGGTAATACATCCACTTCACCAATAAAATCTTCTCTTACAACAAATTTGATCTTATATTATTTCATGACCCCAATCTCTACATCCTTGTTTGCCCAACCCAATGGATATGTGTTAGGATGATTATGAACCTCCTAACCAAGCTTGTTAACCAAATTGGATACTATGAGATTGGCATGTAAACTAGAATCGAATAGAGAATCTACCTTGGTATTATTGACCTAAATCTTGATATAGAAGAGTTTTTTCATCTCCTTCTCTTCCTTGTGATGAAGGTTGCTCAAATTCACCTCCTTCTTCATTGAAGTGCAGTCAATATTCTCATCCACATTTGAGTTGATCTCTACTTGATTTCTTGAATCCATGACCAGAAGGTTCTAAGTCTTGCCATCCTTGTTACAATTCTCAGGTTTCAACTGAGGATGTAGTTTCCAACACTCTTCTTCAATGTGAGCATTGATATTGCAATGGTTATAGTGGTTACTTGGATCCTCTCACTGATGTGAAGTATTTGTCATCTTCTTATATTTCCCTTTCCACTTCTTCTTCCCATCCTTGGAAGCATCTTGGTGCTCTTTCTATTTGGAAATGTTGATGCAGGTGGATATCGGTGGCCACCCACCTTTTCCAACTGGCTAAAAATAGTTTTCTAGCAATTTTGGTAATTTACTATTTTTAGCAGTTTTTAACTTCTGGGGCCATTTTGAGGGCCTAAATGAATATTTTTCGGGATCGAGATTCTCAATAATATCTGAAGGCTCTGATTTAGTCCCCAAAATGAATATCCTCAATGGTACCTTTCCAACAAGATATTGTGCACCCAAAACGGAGATTGTATGCCAAAGTTACGCCCTCGGGAAATTGATACACCAAACTACCCAAAACAAGGTGCACAAAAATGTCAACTTTTCATCTTCCGGGGTTAGGGTTTTGGATTTTATTTATGATTAAAAGGCCTTTGGAGCCTCATTGTAAAATCATCTTCTTTTGAATGCAAGTAGCGGACACATCTCTTCTCAAAGATAAGTTGCCACCATTCTAGCGAGTCTTTCACTCTGTATTTTTACAATCTTTGTACATTTTCGCTCATTAATAGAAAATTGGGTATTATTGTATCTCTGTGTTTATGGTTTCATCTTTGATACATTTATGTTATATTATTGGATATCTGAGATATCTCTGTACATTGCTTTATTATATCTTCCCTCTCATTTCGTGCCAAAAATAATCCGGATTAGTGGTATCAAAGCAGGCTGCTCTTAATCATTTTTCAGTGCATGTCCCCGACAAGGTCCGAGTATAAAAATTTGGGTATCAAGCTTGTATCTATTGAATACAATCGCTCTTGCGCATCCAAGAAACCCTCCATGGAGGAAGAAAAGAAAAATGACAAAGCGGACGATTCTATTAATGTGTTTCTTGAGAAAGATCTCACGTGACAGAGGGAGGAAATGATGGAGAATTTTTCCCACATCCTTCAACGCCTATCGATAAAAACAGGTGAATATTCATCAAACGTCCACTTTGGAAGCACCTCACCTTTCAAGGTACAAGTTATTTTTGATATTCCCATATTTGAAGGACAGATAGATGTGGATTCCTTAGAAAAATGGTTAAATCTGCTAGAAGGTTATTTCTTTGTTCATAATTTATCTGACAAGGAAAAGATCACATTCGCATTCCTTAAATCTCTCCCCCATGTCAAACATTGCTGGGAAAATTATTGGGAGAAAATTTCCACAGAGGAGTCTGGAATATATGGGATCCAGCCCACTTGGGATTTTTTTGTGGATGCGGTAAAGGAATGGTATTACCTTGTTGGCAACTATGAGGACCAGTAATGAGATGGACCACACTGCGGCAAGAAAGGGGCCAAGCATTTCCGGACTACACCAATACCTTCCATACCTTGTGCACCAAGATGGGTATCAAAGACTCTAAACGACATTTGGTTATGAAATACTGTGGGGCTCTACACAGATACATCCAAAATGAAATGGATTTTCTAGACATCTCATCACTTGGCTCTGCTTATCAATATGTTGTTAAAATTGAGCAGAAGTTTAAGCACCAGAACAAACGATATCTAGTGTCTACAAATCCGCAACAACCAAAGTATGATAAATACGGCCCTAACAAATAGTATCCTGAAAACTAGTCCAAGCCATAGGATAAGAAGGGTCACGGAAAGAAGGACACTGGAAAATGGTGTGATTTCCACAAAATCCCCTGGCACAACACTGATGAATGTCGCTCAAAATATTCATTGGTGGCCAAGATAAAATGCAATGCGCCGAACCTTGATTTGGAATTTGATTCTGAAAATAATGATAGAAGATAGATCATCGATGCAGACCCCGCTGTTATTGTCGCGACCGCAACAATTCAACCAGAAGAACCAATAGATTCTGAAGAGGGGGAGCTCCTTTTTCATTCATAGATGTGGGTGAAGGGGACCCTGCTACATTTTGTTGTTGATATCAGAAGCTAGAAGAACCTCATCTAAGCAGAGATCGTCAAACAGTTGGGATTGTCAACAACACCACACCTGCAGCCATACAACATCGGGTGGCTTCGCCAGGAACGATATCTTCCTGTCAGTCAACAGTGTCTATTTTCATACGACATCCATTCATTCAAGTATGAGGTATTATGTGATGTTTCCCCCTTGGATGTCTGTGATGTTCTCTTGGGCCAACCATATATGTGGAAGCGCCATGCTATTTATGAGTATCGACCCCGTAGTGTCAGTGTTACTCTGGGGGGTCATCTCTACAAGATACCAGAGGTAATTACAACTATTGTCCCACCTATACAATGCCACAAGGTAGTATCTCATACTTCAAAATTCAGCTTCTTCACAGTCTGTTCAACAGAAGAACACCATTGTAGCCTCAGTCGAAGCACCTTCTATCCAACAGAAGAAGTTCGACAAGATTGCAACAAAGTGTAAATATTCATTATGCACATAGGCATCTCATGTAGCCAGAATGGTTAAAAAGGTCCAACCCTTCCATCCACAAGTTCATGACAACCTTCAACAAGCTAAGCAACACAACTTCTCCAACAAGACAAGCAGCTCATCAAGATGTAGATTCAACAAACGCTTTTCCATCTCCCTTGGGAACTCAACGCAATGGATACCATTTCTTCCTAAGGAGGAAGGATTGATCTAGGTGTATATCGGTGGCAACCAACCTTTTCCAACTATATCAAAAAAAAATTCTGACAATTTTGGTAATTTACTATTTTTAGCAGTTTTTAACTTCTGGGACCATTTTAAGGGCCTCAACAAAGGTTTTTCAGATCAAGATTCTCAATGTTAGACAAATGATTAGATTTATCCCCCAAAATTAATCTCCTTTATGATAGCTTTCCAACGAGCTATTGTGCGCCCGAAATGGAGATCATATGCCAAAGTTACACCCCCAGGAAATTGATACACCAAACTACCCAAAACGAGGCCCACAAAACTATTGGCTTTTCATCTTCCAAGGTTAGGGTTTTGGATTTTATTTATGAAAAAAAGGCCTTTGGAGCCTCATTTTAAAATCATCTTCTTGTGAATGTGAGTAATGGACACGTCTCTTCTCAGAGATAAGTTGCCACCATTCTAGAGAGTCTTTCACTCTGTATTTTTACAGTGTTTGTACATTTTTGCTCATTAATAGAAAATTGTGTATTACTGTATCTCTGTGTATATGGTTGCATCTTTGATATATTTTTGTTATATTATTGGATATCCGAGATATCTCTATACATTGTTTTATTATATCTCCGCTCTCATTTCATGCCAAAAATAATCTGGATCAACGGCTTGGCTATCCTTTCTTGTGGCCTATATTTTTCAAATACTTTTCTTTCACACATGCCTCATCAACTATCCTTGGATTTAAGAGCATCAATAGCTTTCACAAATGACTATGTAGACCCCATGTATACTTGAGGAGTACATATGGGTTCTTGGAAGAGATACCCAACATGATATCCATCTTTCACAATTTGGTAGTGTACTCCTCCACACTTTGCCCTTTCCTTTCCCTAAAGTAATGCTAATGGATCCATTGGTACTCTACATTCCTGATAAGGTAGAATGGGGACTTAATGAGGGTTTTTAAATCCCCCCACTTGGTTATTGACTAATCACCCTCTAGCCTAAGTTTCTTTGTGTGGATTTTCCACTAGTGTAATGCATGGCCGTCTAATTTCAGTCAAGCAAATTAAATCTTCTTTTCCTCATCTATGTTGTGAAAACTGAAATAGACCTCTAATTGTTGCAACCAATGATTCAACTTTATTGCCTCAATCTCACCTTGGTATGGCTTGATATCCACTTTTTCTTCCATTTTAAATAAAAATTGTGAAGGGATAATGGCACTGGAACTTGTATTTTCTTTCTAAATCTATCCTCGAGTCCTTTTATAGGTCTTCATTTTCTCTGAGTTTCCCCTCTAATCTAATCTCTGAGTTAGAGCCTCCAACCTCCCAGAACGATCTGATCTTGTTTTCTAGAGCTACCATGAGGAGGATCATATTGCAAGAGATATCAACAACTTGCTCTTCCATAATCACAAATCTCTCTTCTGTTGTATCTTGAGGGTTTTTGTGAATAGACTCATCCACCATGGATAGGGTTCTATGAATTTCTTCTTAATCCAATTCCTGAATCCTGCAACTTCCTAGAAATACTCCAAAGAAAACTATTCTCATACCAATATGATCTATAAATTGTCACAGATGTTCCACTGGAACAGTTTGTCACAATCGATCTTATAATATTATGAAATATTTATTATGCAAGTTATTTCCTTAGATCTCAAATTTGTTATCTCTATCTTATTTCTCTATTTTTTTAGAAAATAATTGAAACATGAAAATAAAAGAATAGGCAAATGAAAAACCACCATCTACACAAACAAACACAATATTTACCCTGGGAAACCAAATATGAGAGAAAAACCAACTCGAAGGTGAGGCATGTGCTCTAGTCTCTTTGTTTCAGTTAAAAAAATGAAAATACAAAGAAATGGGCACTCATTGTGGAGTTGTCTATGACATTGTGGCTTGAAAGGCTACTACAAAATCCTCCTTCTACTCTTTTATTCTCTCAAAATACTACTCCTAGATTTCTTTGCTTAACCATGGAACAAGTACAATGCTAAATAATGGAACCCCTTCTCTTCCTAACAGCATGGTATTGAACACAATGTGGTAACCATCTAGGGTTAGGGTTTTGACTTCCTCAACCCTCAATTAGTGATAAAGTTTGGACCTTGTAGAATATTCTTGAAAATCCACACACGGATAGCCACACACATTTGAATAATGGGGGTTGAAGTGGCATCCAATTGTACCATGGTGGTCAATAAGGTAATTCAACTTGTAGGAGGCATAACTTTTCCATACAAGAGACAATTGAGGCGATTCTTTCACCATTGTAAAGGTATCAATGTGTAGAACATTTTCAGAAGAATCTAGAGATGTTTATGACCAAAAAAATGTCGTTTAATGCCTCAAAATGGCTCTGAAAATTTTCAGACCCAATTTTCCAAAATGGGACCTATGATAAAATGGCCCTACAAGCCAATTCCTCCAATTTTCCACCCAGAAAGAACCAATATAGATGAAAAATTATATGATGATCCAATCCAAATTAAATCCTAATGGACTACTTGTGGAACTCTTATTGGGATACTATGATTTTATAAAGGAATTTTTACAAAGAGTGGTGGGGACAATAAGAGATCAAGGAGGAATAATGGGAGACTTCAATATAACATTCTTAGCATTGATTCCAACAGAACATAATCCTACAAACTTTGAGAATTTTAAAACCATCTCATTATGCAATTGCATATACAAAATTATCTTAAAGGTAATTGCTAGGAGTTTGAAAAGTGTCCTCTCAAATCAAATCTACGAAGAATAACTTGGGTTCTTAGAAGGAAGGAAAATTCATGAGGCAATTGGGGTTGCCAAATAATTCTTACATTCAATCAAAGTTTGAAATCAAATATTGATGGTGATGAAAGTGGATCTGTCCAAAGCTTATGAAAGTATAATTTGGCTTTACATTAGACTAATTTCGATCCATATAGGCATTTTCCATCAATTTGTTGTATGAATAATGAGTTTCATTTCCTCAATATATTTTGTTATATTATTAAATGGAGAAGCAACCACTTTCTTTAGATAGAGAGGACTTGGACAAGGATATCCCCTATCCCCCTTTCTCTTTCTTTTAATAGCTAAAGGATTAAGTAGGTTTCTTAAAGAAGCATAAGGAAAGGGTTGTATAAAAGGAGTTCCTATTGAAGTATCATGCAATATCAAACATCTAATGTTCATAGATGATATCCCGATTTTCTGTGAAGGCACCAAAAAAATCATTAATAAATTTGAGGGCATTGTGGACTTATTTTGTAAAGGAACTGGGATGGTCCTTAATATGGAAAAATATATGATGACCTTATGGGGGATATCTGAGTAGAAAAAAAAAATTATTACTCAACTTATTCCCTATAAGTTAACAAATCTAGAATATATTCTGAAGTATATAGATTTCTTTTTTAATCCAAATCAATACAAAAAATGTGATTAACAGTGGTTGATAGAGAAAGTGGAGAATAAAATAAACACTTGGTGTAATAGATGGTTGTCCAAGGCAAGTCATTTGGCTTTGGTAAAAGTAGTTATGAAAGCAATTCTAGTCAACTAGATATCACTTTCCTGGGTCCAAGAAGGTGTTTTGGAAACCACTAGGAAACTTTGTTATAATTTGATCTGGTCTGGAGACCAAAAACGGAAAGGAATATTGTTGGCCTCTTGGAAAAATTTGGCATTACCAAAATCCATTGGAGGATGGGGCCTCGAAAATCCCTTTCTCTTTTCAAAGGCTCTTATTGCAAAAACATTATGGAGGATAATTCAAGGAAAATGTTTGTGGGTTCAAGTAGTAGGAGCTAAGTATATAGACCCCAATTTAGTGGAGGATTAGATCAAAAATCCCCTTAATCAACAAAATAATTTCTCAATAATCTATAAATTTGTTATCTATGCTTTCCATCTAGTTGGAAGTTATTTAATTCGGAAAATTGGAAAAGGGGATAAAGTGAAAATTGGCCTCGAACCCCGGGTAGGGAGAAAAGGTATGCACAGAATTCCCTTTCAGATGATTTGTTAGTTAAGAAATAAAGGTTGTTTTAATATAAGACAAGTTGAAAACTGGGTAAGTTCCACTGCTTGGCACCAACAATGGTTATCATGGGAAGAAATTGGTTTGGGGGATGAATATGAAAAAGAATGGAAAAGATACACAAATATCCTAATAGGTAGAAATGTTGGGCTCAATAAAGAATATGATAAGCTAATCTAGTCATTGAATCTAGTTAGAGATTATGTTACCATAATATGCTACAAATCACTAGCAGAAGAAGGAAGAGAAAAACAACAGATCTTGTCGTAGAAAATTATCTAGAAACTAAAATTCCCAACAAAAAACAAGATCTTTATGTGGCTAAGTTTACACAAAAAGGTTGTCACATGGGATGTTCTCCAGAAGAGGAATTTTATAGGGCCAAGATGGTGTTGTCAATGTCACCAAGAAGAAGAAACTATAGTTCATCTCATGTTGGATTGTCCATACTCCAAGGAGGTGTGGAAAGAGGTGGAAATATTAATAGGGATTGGGAATATTTGAGAAGGGGGAAGTATTGAAGAGGAATTTAGAACCTAGTGTAACATAAAGGAGGCTTCCAAGATCAAATCACTTCCACTTAACATAGTCTAGGAGTATGGCTCACTAGAAATCTAAATTTGTTTTAAGACATAGAGACACTTCCCCTCCAGGATGTGATCTAGGGTTTGAACTTTGTTGCAGGTTTTAGGGTTCAACGGCGAATAGAATGGTAGTCAGAGGAGGAGGGAGAAAGACTCCCTCCTACAAAAAAGTGGTTGTGGACAGAGGGAAAGGCCCACGTGGAGTAGGATTTAAGACCCCACTATCAGGTACCTCGAGATTGGTGTCAAAACAACAGAGCGATGAAAACCATGGGAAACGAAACAGAATAGGGGAGGAGAATAAATAATCCCAAGGCAAGATGCTAGAGCCCTCAAACCCATCTAGAGGGGGAGGGATAAATCTATGCAAACCAAAGACGACATTGATCCCAAAAGTGATTCTAGAAGACCCGCGGACGCAAGAATATAGGGACCAAATTAAGATGCATGCCCTAATTTGCAAATTTATGGGGTTATGGCCCACCGAAAAAATCTTGTGCAGCGGGATCAAACATCATTGGAAACCAAACGGAGAGGTGGATCTACACCTAGGATCAAAAGGACTTTTTACAGTAGTATTCATAAATCTAGAATATAGAGACAAGGTGTTCGAAGGAGGTCCTTATTTCCATGCCTCAGTTGGACTATATATGAGACCCTGGAAGGAGAATTTCTCCCCGGAGGAGACCTTTAAATGAATTCCAGTTTGGCTCGGGCTTTACTCCCTACCACTGGAGTACTAGCTCCCATATACCCTTGAAGAAATAGGAAATAAACTAGGGAAAAATTTCAAGGCATCAGATTTGACTTTAAAATGGAAGTACACCTCATTCGCAAGAATTTTTATAGAGATGGATGTTTCGGGGGCACTACTAGAAGAAATATGTCTGGAATTCAGGGACGAGGAATGGATCAAAAGCATAGATTATGAACAGATTCCTTTAAGATGTAGAATATGTCATGAACATGGTCACCTACTCGGGGAATGACCGTTAATTAAAAAGACGGCACAAGAAAAAAAAAAAAAAACTAGGATAAGGAAGGCTTTGTTCGGCCAAATTATAAAGGCAAAGGAAAGTAAAGACAAAAACTAACCCTCTACAAATAGTAACCCGAAAACAAAAAATAGCTTCGAATTTCTAGGAAACAAACCCAGGTCGAAGAAATGGGGCAGGACAGGCAAGGGGAAAGAGAGCAAGAAGAGAAGGAGACCAATAAAACAATGCAGCAACAAAACCTTCAAGAAACCGTCGACAACAACAAAGTTTCCACTGGTGAAGGTAACCAAGACCCAAATACCCTAATTCATGAGGGGGATGGAGACTCTGAAATGACACCGAGTGAGGTTGTAACTGAGGATCTCGATCTCAAAGACATCATCTAAAGGGAAGGTATAGACCTCCAGAATATATTAGAGAAGTGGAAAAAACAAGGGATGGATAACATATCGTCAGAAGAACTAGATCGCATTCAGTACCTCTTCCTAATGAGGGAGGAAGAAAAAGAAAGAGGAATCAAACGAATGCATGGAGAAATAGGGACCATGGGTATCAAAACGAGAGACAGTCAACAATAGCACTCCAAAGAAAGCAAAGAGGAAGAAGGGGATGAAATCCAATAGTGTGGCCTTGCAGGAACTAGGAGCGCTTCTGATTAACTCGGTTAAAATAAAAAAGTAATTCCTTGCCCCCACTCCAAATGTTTAAAATGAAGGTTATCACTTGTAATATAAGAGGCCTGAACAACCCCAGGAAATAGAGAATTCTAAAAAATAAACTTAAAGTGGAAAATCCAGCCATTTGTTTTATTCAGGAAGCCAAACGTACCTCATAAAAGGTGGTACAAATAAGTAAGGTAAATTGGAATATCTATAATGTTTTGGATATAGATAGTCAAAATGTTGTTGGAGGCATCATCACCCTTTGGAACCCACAAAAGGTGGAACTGTTCTCGGCAGAAGCTACTAAGCATTATCTATCAGTAATCATGCAAGTTATAGGGAGTCCATAGAAGGTTATGTGCACTAATGTTTATGGCCCTCAACAACTAGAAGATAAAAAAAAAAAATTGATTTTAGACCTACAAAACCTAAGTGATAGAAATCAGAAACCTCACTCGATTTTAGCAAGTGATTTCAATATAATAGCCACTTTGGCTGAAAAGAAAGGAGGTATTAGAAGACTCGACGGAGATGCAGAGGTTTTCTCAGCTTTCATAGAAAAAACCAAGCTAGTTGATATCAAAACTAGTAAGGGTCAATTCACTTGGAACAACAAAAGAATCCTACACCAACAAATAGCTTCGATATTAGACAGGTTCTTAATCTCGAAATCAATAGTCATGCAAGGTATAATAATGGAAGGCAACATTCTTCCTTGGGGGGGCTCAGACCACTGGCATGTTCTATTAGAGGAAAACTTTCAGGTAACCCCAAAAAATAGATCGTTCTAGTTCGAGAGTTTCTAGATCGAGCACCCAAATTTCAAGGAGAACATCAAGATCTGGTGGAAAGAGAGCATCCAAGAACATGGAACAAAAATGTTTAAACTTCAAAGAAGGCTAAAATACATAAAATAAAAACTCAAGAAGTGGAATAAATAAGTCTTCAGGAATATTGACGAGGCTAAAAAATATCTAGAAGATAAAATTGGTCAGCTCCAAGAACAATGTTGTTAAGCCCTAATATTGGCTCATTACCCCTTAATTGGGGCATATTATATTAGTAATGTTATTTTATTTATGTCGGCTTTAGGACATTAGTTGTAATTATACCTCCTAGTCTCCTATATATACCAAGGAGACATTTTCATTT